>BQNB010000977.1:6329-150448 GCA_026074375.1 Tanacetum coccineum
GAAATTGGTTGAACGAAGATGTTAGGAGTTATGAATGTGGGTTAGAAATATCGGGAGTTTGATTATAAGAATAGTCATAGACGGGCTCATCTCTGAAACTCACATTGGTACAATGCCGACAATTTCCACCGTTAAATGGACCTCCACACCACGAGCATCTTGAAAACCAAGTATTTTGAAGAATTATCGGATAAGAAGGTTAAGAGAATAAGAATTGAATAAGAGGATAAAGAAGAATATTTTTAGATTTTTCAAATAAAACATAAGAAATAATAAAAATAATTTTTTTTTTGGTAACCGAGAGTCAATAGTGCACGGTATCTCTCTAGAAAACGCACAAAGAAGCAGAGGAGCGGGTAAGCGCGAAGCGTTTTAAAAACCTTCTCCTTTCGGGTCGAAGTCCGCAGGATCGACCCTCCTTATACCTCTCTTATAGTATGTTAACTAAAGAAGAGCCGAAACGACAATTAACAAACGGTTATTTTTAATATTAAAATAAAAAAATAAGAATAGAAGAGTAAAATATTTTTGTATTTTTATATAAAATAAAACAAAAACTTTTACGGGGAAAGGATCTTCATGGCTCGAATACAAACAATCCCGCAAAAATCGCTACACCTCTCCCCTGCAGCGGCGCCATTTTGATGTCCGATTCTAAATACGTATCAAACAAATAACCCTTAAATGTATAATATATATAATAAAATACATGTACGTAAGCAAAGTATCATACAAATTATTCTTAAGAAAGAATAATAAGTAATCAACACGGGTATCGTTCTTCTCGGTGAGAGGTGAATGGAAATTTACAGTTATGTCGAAAATCGAGCTTGAATGTCATAAAAGATTTAATTTTGGATTCTAATTCTAAAAACGCAAAAGCAAATAAAAGAACGAATATCTAAGCAATATAGGCAATTATAACATTAAACATTAAAACGATAACGAGAATTTAAAAACGCGACTAAAAACATAAATTATCAAATTTTAACCCTAAAAATGTAAATTTTAAATCTAAAAGTCCTAAATGATTAAAAATAATTTTAGAAAAAAGAATTATATTTTTTTTACTTTTATTTTATTTATTATGAATTAAAAACAGTTTTAATCTAAAAATAATACTAAAAATGCTAAACTATTTTATAAAAATTCCAAAAAATTACTGAGAGTGCTTTAAAGTATTACTAATGTAAGAAAAATAAAATGGGCAAATAAGATAAACCTAATAAGCTGTAAATAAGCAAAATAAGTCGTATAAGCTAAACATGAAAATGACTATAAGATTTAATAGGTGCATGCTTATAACTAAAAAAGTCCACAGGGCAGATGGTAGAGGGTGTGTGTGTTAAAGTGAGGTTCAAAACCTGTGACTTCCTTTTTGATGAAAACATTTTTTTTTGACAAACCTAAAGAACAAACAAAAATAAGCAATTTTAATAAAGAGACTTTTAACTGAAACTTAAAAATAAGCTGAGAAAAAGCTGAAATGAAATGGCAGTTTTGCCTTTTTTTAAGGGTGAAGTCTAAAAATACGCAATAAACTTTATCAAAAAGCACGAAATACGTAAGAAACTAAATATATTACTAGAATTGCCAAATTACTTTCAAATTTTTAACGATATACGTAATATGACCTGATGTTGACCAAAATTTAACTTGTTTGACCCGTTCCATTAACAAAAATTACAGAAATGGTCCCTGTGATTCGCGTTGAACTTTCACTGTTAGTCCCTTAATTTTTTTTTTCACTTAATTTTTTTTTCACTTAATTTATTTAAAAAAAAATTCACTTAATTTTTAAAATACTTTTTTACACTTATTATACTTTTTTTACCACTTATTCATACACTAATTTTTTTTACACTTATTGCACTTTTTTTTAGATTTTTTTTAAATTGCGTTAAACTTTTTCACAACTAACACCTTCATGTGGCTTAAATTTTGACTATTAAACACCCATCATGTGACTTAAATTTTAATTTTTTTTAAACGTTGTGTTAGACTTTTATTCACATGAGGGGTGATTAAGAGTTAAAATTTAGAAATTTTTTTTTAAGAAATATAAGTCACATTTAATAGTCAAAATTTAAGTCACATGAGGGTGCTAGTTGTGAAAAAGATTAACGCAATATTTAAATAAATAGTGTATGAATAAATGAAAAAAAAAGTATTTTAAAAATTAAGTGAATTATTTTAAAAAAATATTCCAAAAAAAAGGTGTAATAAGTGTAAAAAAATTTAGTGTATGAATAAGTGGAAAAAAAATATTATAAGTGTAAAAAAGTAGTGTATGAGTAAATGAAAAAAAAGTATTTTAAAAATTAAGTGAAAAAAAAATTTTAAGTGAAAAAAAATTAAGGGACTAACAGTGAAAGTTCAACGTGAATCACATGGACCATTTCTGTAATTTTTGTTAATGGAACCGGTCAAACAGGTTAAATTTTGGTCAACATCCGGTCATATTACGTATATCGTTCAAAATTTGAAAGTAATTTGGCAATTATAATAATATATTTAGTTTGTTACGTATTTCGTGCTTTTTGATAAAGTTTATTGCGTATTTTTAGACTTCACCCTTTTTTTAAATGTTTATGAAAAACTCAGTTGATACTGAGTGAATTTTATAAGCTAAAACAAGATTAAAAAGCTACTTTTTAAAAACTAAAAAGCTGAAACAGAATAAGATTAAGACCTAATAAGCACTTGAGAACAAAAATAAGCAAATTTGACTAAGTAAATAAGCTAGAAAAGCTAAGTGAAAAAGGAGTGTAACTGATTTGTTTTTGGCATTTTGAGATGAGAAGGCTACTTTAAGCTTAATTTTTTAAGGACTTAAGCTAAACTAACTAAGCTATAAACCAAAAATAGATTAAAACCTATACTCTAATAACTCAAATAAGTTGAAAATAAGCAAAAAGGATAAGAAATAAACTAGAAAAGAAGAAATGAAGCTTGACAGACTTACTACCTATTTTTTTGACTTTTTGAAATTAATGAGAGATTTAAAACTAAATTTTAAGACTCAATAAGCTAATGTGCATACTAATAAGCTAAGAACAGACCTACACTTAGACTAAATAAGCACTAAAGTTAAGCAAACAAAACAAGCTAAAAGGCACTTACATGAAAATAGACAGCAGACCTTAAGACCTATTTAAAAAAGACTTTTTACTACTTTTTAAGCCAAGAACTTGAATAAATAAGCACAAAGAAAAAGCTAATAACTAAAAACAGATGAACATCTATACCCAAAGAACAAATAAGTTGGACTTAAACAAATGAGATCAAGAAATAAGCTAAAAAAGGAATTTGAAAAAGACAGATACTACTATTTATATTTGGATCTTTTGAAATGAAATGACACTTTTAAGCTTAAAAATAAGACTCAAAACACTTTTACCAACCTTAAAAACATAAAACAGATGAAAAGCATACTATAATAAGCTAAAACCAATAGAACTTATCCTACATTAAGTACATATTTAACCACAAATGGTCTGAATAATCAGACCTTAAAACCTTAAAAATCTCTTGACCATTTTTGACAATTGGACTCAAAACAACTAAACTTAAGCCAAAACAGATTCACTATGATATATTTTGAGCCAAATTAAGCTTGAAAACAACACTTGATATGCAACTTAAAAGACTTAGCTTAACATTGCAGTTTATGAAACTATTTAAATGGCAGATTTAAAACTTTGGTAAAACAGATTACAAACTTAAGAAACCTAATACTAGACTTACTAAAACTATACCCAAGACTTAATTTGAACTTAATCAAAATTGACTTAATAACTAAAAGCAACACAAGCAGTTTTAACTAAGTTAAAACTGCTTGTGCCAAACACCCCTTTAAGATCTTAAATTCCATTTAAAACTCAAGACAGATTAAGTAAAGACTTAAATCATGAAAACTGATCAATAACTAAACATAATAAGGACATTTAAGCAATACTTGAAGCAGAATAAGTAATAAAATAAGCTGAACAAAAATAAGCCATGTTTTTGGATTTTTTAAACTGTTTTGAGTGAAACTTTATGAAACATATAAGCAGATCATGATAAGCTATACACTAGATAGATTAAGCAATAAAATGACAGGTTAAGCAGAATTAAGCACAAAATAAGCATAAAATAAGCAGGGACAGAAAATAAGCTTAAAAAGAGAAAAAGAAGAATACATTTTGTCCTTTGCACAAAACAAGGACTAAATGCTCATAAGAGCTTAATCAACAAGCTCTAGCTTATTTTCATAAGCTAGTAAGAGTCCAATAAGCCCATCCCTTTTTGGCTTATCATCCTTATTTTTAAGCAATCCATTAAAGCATAGGTAATGAAGTGATTTTTCTGATTTTTATGAATTCAGAGTAAGTAGTAGCTTAGAACAACATTAAAACAGCTTATTGATGATTAGAAAACATTAAGGAACATTCTAAGCTTGAATGCATAAAAGTAAATTCGTATTTCAAAGATAGAATTTAAGTAAAACAGATATTTCATTAATAAAAGATGATTACATTACTTAGAAATAGAAAATACATGAAAATTTAAGAACAATAAAACTGAAAATAAGCTGGAAATAAGCTACACTACTCCTAAATCTAACTTATACTACTACTCTAGATAGATAATACTGTGTGATTTGCATCCTATTTATAAGGAGGTGATGAAGCTTCTAGCCCTTTGAGACGCTCCCCCATCTTCAATCCTATCCCTCCAATCATAACAAACATCAATCCATGCCCTTGGATCCTTCCACGTCCTTTCCACTAATAAGATTGCTGGGGATTGCCAGCGTGGCTAAGTGGTGTTGTCAGAGGTGTCAGGTTCTTCTAGAAGGTGTAGGAGCGTGTGTGGAGTGAATGAATTTTAACCCTGTGTTCGTTACTCTATGTGTAAAAATGGAGGGCGGGAAAGATGTACACGATGTACAGTAATTTTGACTTATAATCTTTGACCCTGAGTTGGATTTGTTGACTTGGACTTATAAATCAGGTATTGGGCTTGGACTTTAGTTATTCCTTAGGCCAGGAAATGGATAATGAATTTGGACTTGGATATTTATTTATAAATAGACTTAGGCTATAAGGTTTATAGTTACAATCTTAATGGGCTGACCCGTCCCATTAAATAGGTACGGGTTGGCCTATTTAAAGATGTAAATGCCTTCGGCTTCGATATCTCGTACTCTTCCAATCTCGTGCTTGGTTTTGTCCTTTTTGTCTTGTTTTTGTCCTTTTGTGATAAATCCATACCTGCAAGACACAATTCACAATACAAACAAATACAATACATTTTTATGTATTTTTGGTCATTATTGGTCTTTTTAGCTTGTTTTATTAGGTAAAAGGTATGTGTATTTAAGCACATACCACCTGTTTATTTAGATGGGCAACACTGGTGGACGCAATTTTGCTTAAGGCGTCAGCTTTTTTATTTTCGCTTCTAGGCACCTGTTTGATTGAGAATTTCTTGAAGCTGCCAGAGAGTATCTTCACTTTCTCTAGGTATAGTACCATTACAGGCTCTTTAGCTATGTAGGATCCGTTTACCTGATTAGCCACTAAACAGGAATCCACGCTTACTTAGAGATTTTTTACACCCATTTGTCCTGCGATCTTTAAACCGGCTATTAGAGCTTCATACTCAGCTTTGTTGTTTGTTGCCTCAAATATGAATCTCAAAGCATAAGTAAACTCGGTTCCTTCCGGATCCGTAAGTATTAAGCCAGCTCTGAAACCATCTACACAGGATGACCCGTCCGTGAACAATGTCCATGGGTCCGGAAGTTCCTCCTCCGCTTCCATGGCAGTGTCCGAGAAGTCATCTTCCGGACGTTCCATAATGAAGTCCGCCAATATTTGCCCTTTGACTGATGTTCTTGGTCTATACTGTATATCATATTATCCTAACTTAATACTCCATTTTTGTAGTCTTCCTGCGACTTCTAGTCTGGACAGTACTTGCTTGATTGGTTGGTCCATGATGACAACAATTGTATGTGCCTGGAAGTATCTTTTTAATCGTTTACTTGCATGCACTAAAGCTAGTACCAACTTATCTATTGACGTGTAATTTATTTCTGGGTCTTGCAGGGCAGGCTAACAAAGTAGACTGACATTTGTTTCGCTTCTCTTTCCGTCATTAAAATTGCACTTACTGCTTCTTGCGCCGCCGCAAGGTACACAATTAATTCTTCATTTTCCATTGGTGCGGTTAGTGTTGGCAGTTCTACTATTAGCTGTTTCATTTGTTTGAATGCAGCTTCAGCTTTCGCAGTCCATTGGAAATCACTTTTCTTTGTGCACTTTTTCAATGTTTTGAAGAAAGGCAGCGATTTTTTTGCTGATTTGGAGAGGAATCTGTTCAAGCTTGCTAGCTTCCCATTTAGCTTTTGCACGTCTTTTAGGCACTTTGGGGATTGTAGGCTTAGTACGGCTTCCACCTTATCCGGACATACCTTGATCCCTTTAGTGTTTACTTTGTAACCCAAGAACATGCCTTCCTCTATTTTAAAGGTACATTTCTTAGGATTCAGCTTTATGTTTATCTCCCTTAGAGTTTTGAATGTTTCTTCAATATCTCTTATTATTTCATGTTTTGCACTGCTTTTGATTACCAAGTCATGTACATACACCTCTAAATTTCTGCCAATCTGTTTTTGGAATACTATGTCTACCAGATGCTCGTAAGTCGCTCCAGCATTCTTTAGGCTAAAAGGCATTTTGGAATAGCAGAATACCCCTTGGCTTGTAATGAATGTTGTTTCTCTTCATCTTTCTTGGCTATTTTTATTTGATGATACCCTTTATATGCGTCTAGAAAGCACTTGAAAGGGTATTCGCAGAGGGATTCTACCTTCCAGTCTATTTCTGGTAGCTGATAACCGTCCTTGGGGCATGCCTTGTTTAGATCTTTAAAATCTACACACATTTCCAACTGTCATCATGTTTCTTTACCATAACTGGATTTGACAACCAACTGTGATAATGGACTTCTTTCATTATGCCGGCGTCTACCAATTTTTCTACCTCCTCTTGTATTTCTTTGAGCCTGGCCCCTCTTCTTTTGCCTGACTGGTGAGCATTCTTCCTGCACGTTTAGCCTGTGTTCCGCTATATGTCGCAAAACTCCTGTCATATTTGCTGGCTTCCAAGCGAATATATCGAGGTTGTGTCTGAGTAAGTCACACAATGCCTTCCGTCCCTCCTCTGTTAGAGTTGAGCCTATCGCAATAGTCTGCTCTGGATATTCAGGATGGATGGCCACTTTGATTCTTTTTTCCATGGCCTGAACGGTATTGGGGGACTGTGCTTCCGGTCTGAAGACCATCACACATTCCAGCGGGATTATTCTGCTGCTCCGTAGAGTAAGTACTCCTCTTGGGACCAGGGATTTCAACATTCCGTAAGCCGTTGATGGGACTGCTTGAATTTTCCTCACACCTGGCCTCCCTATGATTTCGTTGTACAGAGATGGTGACCTTACTACCACAAAGTTCATCCATGTGGAAGTCGAATGTTTTGCTTCCCTTATTTTCACTGGCAGCAATATCTGCCCCATTGGCCTTATGACTTCTCCACTGAAACCAATGAGGGGTGTGGTGGCTGGAACCATTTGGTTCTTTACTTTCGGACGGATCCTTTTGAAGCAATGTTCGTACAATATTTCTGAGGATGACCCTCCATCCACATACATGCGGTGTATAAAGAGGCCCTCTATTTTTGCTTCAATTATCATAGGGCCTTCCATTCCGTCCTCCTCTCCCAAGGGTGGAAACGAAATTTCTGGATCGAGGGAGAAAAGGAGAAGAAAACTCTGTGTAATCTTTTGCCTGGCTACTTTCTGCCACGGTTGGACCATCAGGATTGCCATAGCTTTGTATTTTCTGGATGTTTCTCCCTTCTTTGTTGTTTTCGTCTGATCTTTACCTCCTTGTTTTTAGCGCCCTTGTTTAAGTGTTGTGCGTGTTCAGCTTGTCCAGGCCATGACATTTCTTCAGTTTGCCTCTTTAAATGCATTCACTCATCAGTGTTATGCCCTACTTATCTATGGAATTCACAAGAACCTTATTGCTGTATCTTTTATCCAAGGAAGTAGTCTTGGTGGATGGCGGGGTTGTGTTTTGAATTTTCCTTTGTCTATAGCCAAGATTTCTTTTGGGGATTTTGTGAGAAGTGTGAATTTGTCACATCTCCTATCCGATCTCTGCTGATTCCTGAAATCTCCCCTTTTTTCAAAATTCTATTTTTCCCTACTTCTTGCTGCTTCTGTAACACCCCCAAAATGGGTCGCATCGGAATATGATGTTTTAAGGGTATTACTTCATAATACCATTGCACAAGTTATGAGAGAACGACCTTTAAGTGTCGTTTGAAAAGTAATCTTGTATTGTTTAGACTCCAATGCACATCAAGCTATCACCTAGCTCTGAAGTAACTGAGAAAACATGTTTTAAAACGTCAACAATAATGTTGGTGAATTTATAGGTTTATAAATTAAATGAGACGGATAGCAAGATTTCCCTGTAATAAAGTAGCAATTACAATATCACAAAAATGTATTACGAAATGCACTAAGCTCATGACACTGAAGCTCAACAATGAATGTATATCAAGTACATTTAAATGAGGGTGCCCAATGTAGATGTTCAACCTGTAACATCTATATGATCCGAAATGGTATACGTTCGTCGTTCCGTTCAACCGGAATACTAGCAAGTGCTACTTGCCCGAACGGGAGCGTCACTCCAAATAGATCTATTTATAACATTCTCGCTTACAATCCAGTAATTAACAGTTCATGATGATGGGCATAGTGGGTTATAGCTACTTAGGCAAATTCGTAACATTTGAATTAAAATGTACTTGCATCCTTTTATAAAACAACATGATCTCATCCCCGAGATTTGATAAATAATTAAGAAATGAAAGATGGGGACTATAAACTCACCTTAATGAGGTAGCAATGAATATGGAGCGAGCAAGGTAAATGGTGCACGCGAAAACAATGCCAAACTCTATCCGCTACCTAAATGAATAATACGCATATTACTAATCATGTAATGTACTACAATGTATGCAATCTTGTCCTTAGTATTGTGCTTGAGTTTGAGAAATATTACTTGTTTAAAATGTGGTTATTCATGAAAATTGGCCAAATGTATCGGGTAATAATCTCTTATCATTAAACATGTAAATTACGATATCGGACATTTTAGAAACTAGGTTGTAAGTACTTTACTAGTTAATTCAATCGGCACTTGGTTTGGTCTCTAAACGTGTCAAACAAATGAACGAAATTATAACAAAACAAATTTAAAAATTAAGTTTTATTGATGAAATTTGGGGGACAAACGCAAAGTTTTACAATCAAATTCTGGGCTCGTTACTTAATGAAATTACAATCCAAAAGTGGTTTTGAAAACTAGGCTAGGTTGTCAACAACTTTCGGTATTTAAGTTTTGTCTAAAAGTGTCGTTGGATATATTAAAAACGTGGCCAAGGAAGGGGTGTCACGACTAGGTTACAAGACATGTTAGGTTCAAGAAAAGTGTCGATTATGTGGTTTTATTATATTTAGTCATTAGTCTTTATTTTGTTAAGAATAATGTAGCTTGTAATAAGGTTTATTATGCTAAAAGTAAGAAATAGCATAATTACCAAAGTATAGGGACTAGAAGTGAAACATTAGAAAAATAATGGAAGGGAAGCTTCCTTCACTCTCCTATAAATACCCCTCTTAATCACCATTAGAGGGTTAAGCCTTGTAATAATCTTTTTCTTTTTCCCTCCATTTTATATCATTTAAAAATTAAATACTTTAACCTTACAACAAACTAAAAACACATTTATAAACTATGCAGGTCTACTACAACTTTCATTAATTAAGTTTTACGTTTCGAGGTGATTAAGCGGGTTAAAAACGGGTGTGAATGTGTTGGTGTCGAGACTTCAAACAGGATTAACTGGAACACCGCAACAACAACCTAATTGAGACTCAGTTTGCGGGCTCAATTCTTAACCGTTTACGAGGATTCAAGTTGCTAAATAAAGCCTACTATGTCAACTATAAAGCGCCCCTATTTGTTAACTCTATGTCCATAAGTCTAAGTGGGTCAAACAAGGCTAAAAATTTGAACCCAACAGGGCAGTTTTCATGCACATAAAATAACAGATTTGTAAGTCTATTTCTTGCTTCGTTAGAAAGTGTTAGAAGCTCAAATTTTGCATGAACGCTACTCCTATACTACGTTAACGAATGATAAGTGATAAAGAATGACTCACACCTTTTAAAATATATAATATATAAATATAAAATATACTTATAAATATATAAAAAGGAGGGTAAGAATCAAAAAATCACAATTATAGAAATCCGGGAGTATGATTCCCGGGTCGTTTCCCCAACGAGGAATGCAATTGAAAGCCGAGAGTCGTTTTGAGAATTGATGCTTGAATGGAACAAGATTGTGATTGGTTTTCTATAACTACAGGAAATTAAATGCAATTTACACTAAAAAACAATTAAGGCAATACTAATTTATACTAAGAATGCAAACGGAAAATCCAAAAAACGAGCTAAATTATCAACTATATCAAAATTTAACCCTACACAAGAAATTTTTGCATGTAAACCTTAAAAATGACAAAATAAAATTTTCTAAAAAGGATTTATATTTTTTTGGCTTTTTTATATTTTTTTATTGAAATAAAAACTAATTTATTCTATTTAAAATTATAAAAAATAAAAAAATTAAATCCTAGAAATTCCAAAAAAAATGTTTTCTTACTTTAGTAAAGTCTAAATAGTGAATAATAAACTACAGAAAAAATCTTTTTTAACTATTTTTTATTAATAAAATTCTATTTAATTAAACTAATTTAAAAAACTAAAAAATGGAAATAAAAATCTAAAAGTGGTAAAAATAATTTTAAAACTTGTAAACCTAAAAATATTTATTCTAAAACTAAAAACTATTTTTTTGTATTTTTTAAAATTAATTTTCTATTTTTAAATGATTTTCTAAAAATTTAAGTTTCGAAAATTTAAGAAAAATACTAAACAAAGATGAGAAATTCTGAAAAATTCACTAAAAGTCTTAAATGTTATAAGGAATGTAATAAAAATAGGCTGGCTAACCCAGCTTATCAAATAAGCTTACAAAAAGAAGAAATAAACTACGAAGTGGCTTAATGAATATGAACTCAAAAAGATGATAAATGAATTGATTTTGTCAGGTATAACGAAAAAAATCCCAAGGGTGCTAGTGGTAGTGAGTGTAGTGTTAAAATGCTTGGTTGATGGTGGTTGAGGTCCCGGGTTCGAGCTTAGGCTCACTCGGGGCTTCCCACTATCCTAAGCATTTTTATTTTTGCAAACTTTCTTAACAACTTTTTAAATAAGCTCAAAATAAGAAACTTTTGCAAAGGCACTTTTCATATAAGCCTAAAATAAGCACACAAATAAGCAATGAAAGACAGAAATGCTTATTTTTAAACTTAAGAAACAAATGGCAAAAAGTCTAGGCTTAAAAAGATCGAATAAGCAAATAACAAAGCAAGATAAGCAAACACAGATCTCAAGACAACCTTAAAAAGCAAATAGGAACAAAATTTAGCAAATAAGAACAATTATATAAGCCAGAAATGAGCATTTAAAACTCAGCAGTGTAACTTTTAAGTTGGTATTGCTAGTTAAACACTTAAGTCTGCTTAGCTAATAAAAGGCAAATAAGCACAATAAAATAAGAAATAAGCAAAGGTAGATACTCAACCACATCTAATAAGCACTTAAGAACAAAATTAGCAAGCACAATAAGCTAGAATGACAGAATACTCAAAAAGCTATAACATTTAGAAATTTTAAGCTAGAATGCAGATAAGCTCAAATAAGCCTTACCTTAAGTAAAATAAGCTAAAAGGGGACTTAAACTACACCTAATAAGCAGTTTAAGTTAAAATAAGCAAAGAAAGTGAGCAAATAAGCCCAGAAAATCAAATAAGCACTTTAGCATACAACTGCAAACCAAACATACACTTAGCTACTTTTGAGCTTAATTTTAAGCAGGTAAAAGGAACCTTATGGCAAAGAGACTTACATTTCTAGAAAGCTTATCCAAAAGACTACTCAAATCAGCTTTTGAAACATAGTTTGAAAATCAAGAGAACAAGGAAAAAGCTTGTTGAAAACTGCTTAAAGACTCAACATATACTGAATTCACTTTTTATTATGAAAAGACAAATTTCTTATTTTGAGCTTAAAAACAGATAGCTTAATGAACTTTTAAAAGCAAAATAAGCTGAAATAAATCTAATATTACCTAAAATCTACTTTTGCTATTAAAATCAAGACCTAAAAGCTAATATACCCTCTGATATTTAAACTAGAAATTAGTCTATTAGCAGTTTTTCCTAATCTGATGTAATTGACACTTGAAGTCCAAATCTTAAAACTAAAAGTGCAGGCTAATGATCTAGTTTCTACTACTTTAAAAACACCAAAGCTAAAACAAAATGAGTACTAAAAATAAATCTAAGCTAAATGAGACTAAGGATCTGAGCTTAAGGCAACAGATTCATAAAACTAACTCAACACTTTTAAAAAACTAGAATACTCCTAATAACAGCTTTAAATCCAGACCTTATTATCCTAATTATGAGATTTAAATTGAATTTAAGAGGCCAAATGGCCTCAAGCAGTACTAACTTCAAGTTAGTACTGCTTGACCCAAACACCCCTTTAAACTCCTCAATCCCATATTTAGTTAATAAAAATGAGTTTTAAAGCTAGAAAGTAAGATACCAGATAATAGGCAGCTAAAATCAGACTTAATGAACATATAACAATAATCAAATAAGCCAGAACAATAAGTCTACAGCTAATGCTAATTTTTTTTTGATTTTTAACTTTTTTATGACAGATTATTAGAAACTAAGAATTAAAACTAATAATCAAACATAATAAGCATCTATCAACTATAAAGAGCACAACTAGCAGGATTAAACAGAAATAAGCAATTAATAAGCAACTTTTAAGCTAATATGCAGAAATAAGCTAAATTATGAAAAATAAGGTAAAACTGAAAATTTAAAGAGAAGTGTACCTCACACCTCAGCTTAACAGAGGTGTTTGCTCTGAATAAAGCTTAAAAAACTAGCTTAAGCTTATTACCAAATCCCTAATCTAATCCTAACGCTTGACCCTCAAGCACTATTACCAACTTGAAAAACTCAAAGCAGCCATCCAATTCCATTGAGTTTTCAAGTATTGAGAGCTTTTATGTAGCTTATGACAATTTGAGCTTATAGAACAGTAAATAAGTGCTTATTCAAATTATTAGTGCAAATAGGTAAAAAATAGAATTGACAATTGAGCTTAAATGAAAACAACTTTTATTAATAGGGTGAAATGAGTACAAACTTTGAAAAGGGAAATTACATTTAACTAAAAAAAACTAAAATTACATGAAAAATAAGCTAAAATTAAACGATAAGCTACTACTATAAACTACTCTCCCCCCCTGTGAGTGAGAAAGGCTTCTTATTTATAGGCTTGAGAGGAAGGTTCCTGGTCCTTAGACGCTCCCCCAGCTTCTAATCTTAGCCATACATTCATAACCAACTCTGAATCCCATGATCTCGTCCCTTGATTTGAGTGCACGTATGATTAGCCAATGATTTTCCTTGGGATTGCCAACTTGGCATCCCAAAATCATCATTGCTTACGTCATCGTCCTTCTAGAAGGGTTAATTCCACTTAAATAAGGGTAATTAAGGTGCTGGGTGAATTGGGAAGACGTGTAAACAGTAGAAAATCAATTCCCGCATTTTTTTTCTTTATAACAATTTTGAGTTTGACCCGGGGTAAAGGGGGTTGACCTGGGCTAAGGTTTTATAAAAAAGGTTTGGTCCGGTGTTTATTTTGGGCTCGGTTAAGGGTTTAAAGGGAAAAGGTTTATTTAGTTAACACTTAACGACCGTTAGTCTTTAAGTGTTAAAGGACTAACAATTTTATTGTTTTTGGACTTTTAGTGAAAATGAATTTAACAATAAGGGCTCTTTTAGTATTTTCAAGGATTTTGTCTTTTTGTGGTTGACCATGGTTTGACCATTGTTGACTTTAGTGGACCATTTGCTAGAAAACTTTTGGCTCTTGTGTACTCTATTCGTTCCCGTGTTCGTGTTTGTCCGGTTTTGACCGTTTTCTTGTGATTTTTCCAATATCCGTACCTACACATCACAAATGACAAAACAAGCAATATACAAGCATAATCTGCACAATTTAATCATTTAAGGGTCATTTTTGATATAAAAAGGATATGTGATTCCTCACATATCAATAAGCTCAGAAATTCCATTGGTCAAGTTTGTATACAGGTTTTATTGTTGTTCAAATTACATCAGAATGTGAACAAAAGTTGGGTTTTGTTTTTAACAGATTCAAGCACACCACTATAGACATATGAATTGCATAATAAAGATAAATAACAAGGAATTATTAGCTCATAAAAACTCAAGGACTAATGTGTGAAAAACTTGACCCACGGAGATGATGAATACCCGACTTCTTTACCCTATACGTATACACGAATCAAACACTCAAACCAATATCAAACGCGACTATTGCACCCCTTATGAACGCGAACACGATTGTTGTTTGCTGCCTTGATGTGGTCGACTCGCAAGAAAAACGAAACCAAAGAAACCTAATTAGGGTTTCTTGAGATTTTGGGTTTATTATGAATGAAGTGGTATGATTGTGTGTTTTATGTGAGTCGAAACAAGGATAGGAGGACAAGGAGAAATAAGGTGAAGAGAGTATAATTATAACTTTGTTTGTGTTATGTTCTCTGTGTTTTCAAAGAAGTATGCAAGGGTTCTTTATGCACAAATGAGAGGGCAGGCATAGTGTTTATCCCTTAAGATTACGTTCTTATGTTAATACAAATAAGGTAAGGGGTTTTTGGGGCTTAACATGGTCAAGGTATAGTGATGAAAAGGGGTTTACTGTTGTGGATTTCGTGTGAAGCAGAAAACAAGAAAATACGTGGGTTTTAAGGGGTTTTATAAAAGGGATCATAAGCTTTATCCAATAGGTATTTGAGTTGTAATATGAGATGGGATTATGTGTATCCTTATCCAATTTTATCCTTTACTGATTTGATGAAGGTGGTAATTCATTACACGAAATTCTGTCTAATCTTTAGGAAGGGAAGTTAGTTTCTTGTACCATATTTATTGTTTAAGGAATTTGATTATTTGTACCATTTGAAAACCGAGAAAGAAATATAAAACTTACTTTTGATTTCTTATTAGCATTTAATCCTAAGTTATGGTGAAAGGAAATAAAAAAGAATGGAACGCATTCATTTTTGGTTAGCTAAGGTGTAGAGAAATTTATAAATATTTCTTTTTAATTTAACGCAAAGCTAATCACGTTATTAGAATGTCTTGATTAAGTGTTGAAATATATAAGTACGTATGAGTATAGAACCGGGTATGGAGGTTTATATGTAGAAGACTTGCTAAGAATTTGATATTAAAGGCAAACGCATAAAAACCCAAAAATTAAAATAATTAAATAATGAAAAAACTTGAGTCGTACGTATGACCTGAAAAACACGGTGTGTTTTAGTCTTCCCCGTTAAATGAAGCTTGTCCTCTAGGCTTAAGATGCGGCACTTGACGACGGTGCGGTCTTGATGAAGAGGTGTGGGTACTTCTGCTTGACTTGATGCTCACGTTCCTAGGTAAACTCAGGACCTCGTTTAGAGTTCCATCTAACCTTAATGATGGGATGCGGACTTCTCTTCAATGTTTAATTTCACGATCATAACTTATATACCGGTCTTCCTACAAACGTCGGAGTTTGGACATCAATTTGTTAGGGTTCTTCCAACGGAATATAAGTGATTCATCTGATAGTTACATCTTTAGATTTGGTACACGTGAAACGGTGTTATGAACTGGCTTATTATTTGTTGGGTAACGCGTCTTTGAATTTTTGGCTTAAGATTTTGTATGTTGATGTTGACACCTTTTATTGTAAGATGGTGCAAGAGTTTTAC
Source organism: Tanacetum coccineum (assembly GCA_026074375.1). Taxonomy (NCBI): domain Eukaryota; kingdom Viridiplantae; phylum Streptophyta; class Magnoliopsida; order Asterales; family Asteraceae; genus Tanacetum; species Tanacetum coccineum. The sequence continues at coordinate 22,402 of BQNB010000977.1, forward strand.
TTAGTTATTATGATTATTAGTTTGGTTTCCGTGGATAGAAATACGTTTTATGAATACGCACACAAAATTTTGTTCTTCAAGAATATAAGTAGAAGATTGATTTTAACAAAAGTTTTAAGGTGACTACTCTGAGCATAGCATGGTCCTTCCTGAATTATAGGTGATCAGACAATGTATAATTAAGAGCTAACGATGTGATGCTCATTTTCATCAAAATGGTGTTATAATTTCGTAATATTTGTGGGAGTGGCTTGACTAAATAAATAGAGAATTAAAGTAAATTTGATGAAATTTTCACAACACATTGTTTTGATAGATAATTTGAAATCATTCATACAACCCAATAGAAATTTAAGAGAAAATACAACGAGAATTCTTAAAGGAAATAGAGTCTAAGCATTCATATCACCCTTCATGTTGTTGAGGTCTTGATTGGTTTCTCCTCCTCCTAGGGCATATACCATTCCACGTGCTTCAGTACATTCAGCTTGGTTTCCATGGTTTTAATTCTTCAAACCAGGCAATCACTCTTGTAGTGCCTATGATTCCCACATTCATAGCAAGTGATAGTTCTTTGGTTGTTAGCATTAATGGGATGCCAATAATCCTTTGTTAAATAACCGACTTTCTTGCACGTTTTTGGTACCACTGGGTGCACCAATATCTATCAAGGCGATGTTGTCATTTAGGGCACAGAGGTTTAGTTCTCCATACGGTTTACTTCTTCCCAGCCCCTAAACATAAGCTTGAACCACTTTTTGTTTCTGGAGAAGTTGTTTTGAGCTCTGGTGTTGTTTATCGGGTTTTCTCTTGTTCTCAGCTTGCCTTTCCGCATAAGTGCAGAGTTTTGCTCCATCAGTAGATTGGCAACTCGATTAGATCATTCAAGAGCTGGTTTGCGGAATACATTCCTTGAATGTTATGGGAAGTTAGTGATGTACATGTCGGACTTCTCAGTCACATAGAAAGGAATTTTGTGACACATCAAGGCTAATTCTTGGAAACGCTGAGTGTAACCTCCAACATCGTTTCCTTTAACCTTCATGGGGGGGGGGGTTCTCATAGTTCAATTTCAGTTTCTTGATTTCACCTTTTGGACAGTATTTATCTGTCAACTTCTTTTTAAGAATTTCCTAAGTCATGGCATAAGCAGCATCATGACCTAAGTTTCTCACATGACCATTCCACTAGGTTAGTGCAACACCTAGCAGAGTGCAGGTAGCGAATACAACCGATTGATTAGTGTTATTGATTCCATTTCTCGAACCATCGAGACAAGCACCTATCAAGCCTTTTTGTTCCCTTGAAGTTCAAGGGTTGGCATTTCATGAAGTCGGTGTAGGAACAAACACGTGCAGGTTGCACGGGCCTTCCAGGTCCTCTACCCGAATTTTAGCTTCCGTCATCATGAGTGTTGGTAGGGTTTCTTTGTAGCGCCTGATCGGTCATAGCTTGAATAGTTTCTGGAGTCATGATGGTAGTGTCTCCTTGTCTTGTTACATGCATGATTCTTTAAAATTAGAGGAGTAATAAAAAAAATTAGTTTAGTTCTCTAAGTCGTGCTCCGAAGATAAAATGTTGTGAAGAATGCTATGTAATGTCTTGTAAGATTACTTTGGACCACTGTGTTATTGTAATGGTTTGAGAAATGTTTAGTATTTATATAAAAGAATTCTTATATGAATGTAAGATTAACGTAAGGATATGTAAGTATATAATTTTATATATATTATGATATATATATATATTTATATATATATTATATATATATATATATATATATTATATTATGTAAGCACGTATATAATCTATGTAAGCACTTAGTATAACCAACTAATGCTAAAATGGTGAATGTCATGTAAGCATGTATACTAGATGCAAAGCAGTAATGTATGTATGTCTCTTGAAAAACTTTTGTATGGTGCAATGTTTGAAAACGGTTATAGTCTAGGTAAAATATGCAATCTAGTTCTCTATAACTTGGCTCTGATACAATCTGCTAACACCTCCAAATGGGTACAGCGGAATATGATGTTTTGGGGGCGAGTACTTTCATTATACCATTGCACAAGTCATTGATGAGTACGACCTCTAGTAGTGTCGTTCGAAAAAGTAATAATCTTGTATTGTTGTCAGGACTACCAATGCACTTCAAGCTATCTCTAACTCTTTAGTACCTGGTGAAAAATGTTTTAAAAAGTCAACATTAATGTTGGTGATGAATTTATTAGTTTTATAATTAATTGAGGCTGATACAGATTTTTCCTGTAAAAATAGTAGCAATTACAATATCATAAAAAATGTTTTTCGAAATGCACTAAGTCATGACACTGGAGGATCCACAATAAAATGTATACATTTAAATGAGGGTGCCCAATGTAGATATTCAACCCGTAACATCTATATGATCCAAAATGGTATACGCTCGTCATTAGTTTATACCAGAATACTTAGCAAGTGCTTATGCTCATGGCGTCCGAACAGGAGGCGTCACTTCCAAATATCTATTTATAAACATTTTCGCTTACAATCCAGTAATTAATAGTTCAGATATGGGCATAGTGGGTTCTTAGCTTCTTAGGCAAAATTCGTTATAGTTTGATTAAATGTACTTCCATCCTTTTATAAACAACTGATCTCATCCTGAGATTTGATAAATAAATGAGAAATGAAAGATGGGGTCTATAACACACTAATGACGGTAGCAATGAATATAGATCGAGCAAGCATAAATGGTGCACGCGGTAAACAATGCAAAACTCTATTCACTACCTAAAATGAAATCTACGCATATTACTAATCATGTAATGTACTACAATGTATGCAATCTTGTCCTTAGTATTGTGCTTGAGTTTGAGAAATATTACTTGTTTAAAATGTGGTTATTCATGAAAATTGGCCAAATGTATCGGGTAATAATCTCTTACCATTAAACATGTAAATTACGTTATCGGACATTTTTTGAAAATAGGTTGGGTAAAGTACTTTACTAGTTAATTCAATCGGACACTTTGTTTGGTCTCTAAAGGTAGTCAAAAAAAATAGACTGAAATTTATAACAAAACGAATTTAAAAATTAAGTTTTATTGATGAAATTTGGGGGACAAACGCAAAGTTTTACAATCAAATTATGGGCTCGTTACTTAATGAAATTACAATCCAAAAGTGGTTTTGAAAACTAGGCCAGGTTGTCAACAACTTTCGTTATTTAAGTTTTGTCTTAAAGTGTCGTTGGATATGTTAAAAACGTGGCCAAGGGAGGGGTGTCGCTACTGGGTTACAAGACAAAAAACTTATTTTTGGTTAAGTGTTTTTGAAGTGACTTTTGGCTGACTTTGTTCAAGGATTACAAACTCGTTACTCAACATTATGACAAACCAAAAAATACTTTTAAAAACTAGGTCAGGAGTACAATAATTAATCTTTTATAAGTTTTGCATTGAAAAGTCCTTTAGTGATTAAAAACAATGCTAGTAGGGTGCTACGACCCTTCTCCCAACATTTTAACTGTTGGAACACGAACAGCAAGTAACTAACTTTTAGTCTTATTTTGCGGTTCGTTACTTAACCTTACAACAAACTAAAAGCACATTTATAAACTATGCCATGTCTACTACAACTTTCATTAATTAAGTTTTACGTTTCGAGGTGATTAAGCGGGTTAAAAAAGGGTGTGAATGTGATGGTGTCGCGACCTTCCAACAATATTAACTGTGAACACGCGACAACAACACTAACTTGAGTCAGTTTGCGGAGCCTCGGATTCTTACAACGTTTTTGAGGCAGATTCACAGTTGCTAAATAAAGCCTACTATGTCAACTATAAAGCGCCCCTATTTGTTAACTCTATGTCTAAGTCTAAGTGGGTCAAAACAAGGCCTAAATTTGACCCAACAGGGCAGTTTTCATGCACATAAAATAACAGATTTGTAAGTCTATTTCTTGCTTCGTTAGAAAGTGTTAGAAGCTCAAATTTTGCATGAACTCTACTCCTATGAATTTCACTCAACCATTGTGTTGACTTTTTAGCATGTTTATCTCAGGTAATTGAGCAACTTATGGCACGGAGTGGCATGGACATGAAGATGGCTAAAACTTGTTATCATTCACATTGTATGTAACTAGATTTTGGGACCTGCCTTTGTAAAATTCTGATTTTAAATGAATGATAACGTATCTTTTAAACATCGTCTCTTTTGAGTCGTTTTCGATGATTATGATTGTTGTATCCATGAAGTAATACCCAGATTAGCTTCCGCTGCTATATGTAAAAATGGGGGTGTTACAAAACACGACTATTGCACCCCTTATGAACGCGAACACGATCGTTGTTTGCTGCCTTGATGTGGTCAACTCGCAAGAAAAATGAGACCAAAGAAACCTAATTAGGATTTCTTAAGATTTAGGGTTTATTATGAATGAAGTGGTATGATTGTGTGTTGTATGTGAGTCGAAACAAGGATATGAGGACAAGGAGAACTAAGGTGAAGAGAGTATAATTACAACTTTATTTGTGTTGTGTTCTCTGTGTTTTCAAAGGAGTATGCAAGGGTTCTTTATGCACAATGAGAGGGCATGCATATTGTTCATCCATTAAGATCACGTTCTTATGTTAATACAAATAAGGTAAGGGATTTTGGTGCTACAAGGCAATGGTATAGTTGGTGAAAAGGGGTTTACTGTTATGGATTGCGTGTGAAGCAGAAAACAAGAAAATACGTAGGTTTTAAAGGGTTTTATAAAAGGGATCATAGGCTTTATCCAATAGGTATTTGAGTTGTAATATGAGATGGGATTATGTGTATCCTTATCCAATTTTATCCTTTACTGATTTAATGAAGGTGGTAATTAATTACACGAAATTTTGTCTAATCTTTATGAAGGTAAGTTAGTTTCTTGTACCATATTTATTGTTGAAGGAATTTGTTTATCTGTACCATTTGAAAACCGAGAAAGAAATATAAAACTTGCTTTTGGTTTCTTATTAGCATTTAATCCTAAGTTGTGGTGAAAGGAAATCCAAAAGAATGAAACTCATTCATTTTTGGTTAGCTAAGGTGTAGAGAAATTTATAAATATTTCTTTTTAATTTAACGCAGAGCTAATCGCGTTATTAGGATGTCTTGATTAAGTGTTGAAATATATAAGTACGTATGAGTATAGAACCGGGTATGGAGGTTTATATGTAGAATACTTGCTAAGAATTTGATATTAAAGGCAAACGCGTAAAAACCCAAAAATTAAAATAATTAAATAATGAAAAACTTAGAGTCGTAACATGACCTGAAAACACAGGGTGTTATAGCTTCCATATCAGAGGTGCTTTCTTTCGTGCCTGATTGGAGGCTGCCACCTCTCCCCAGAGGAATGCTGTGGTTGTCCTTATCATCTCATCTACTGACTTTGGAATGTTATCGTTCAGGCGTTTGATGAGCTCAGGGTTGGTGATTCCGTGTATGAATCCAGATATTCTCTTGCATTCTAGGTCTCCTTTAACATGTCTACTTTCAGCTTTATACCTTTGTATAGAATCTTTTGTAGATTCCCTTTCTCTTTGCTTGATGTGGTGGATTTCTACCGGATCCTTGATGCACTTCTTTTGTTGAAGGTAGTTCGCTAGGAACGCCTTTTTCAAATCACCCTAACTATCTATGGACTCCAGAGGTAAGTCGTCAAACCATACCCTAGTGGACCCAGTGAGTGTAGAATTAAACATGTGGCACCATGTCGGCATCGCCCAGCGTTCTACTTTTGCTGTTGCTTGAAAGATTTTCAAGTGATCCTCCGGATCATCACTTCTATCATATGTTTTGACGTTGTTTGGCATTCGGATCTTTATCAGGAGTTCGAATTAGCGGATCCGGGGGATGAAGGGATTTGCTTCCTCGCACGTCTATAGTTGAGATAGATCATCCTCTTCCATGCTTGACTTCTGTTTTCTTGATTTTGACTTCCAATGTCCCCCTTCACTGTCTTCGCTTTCTGAGAGCGATTCCGCTCTCCGAGGACGGGAACCCTGGTAGAGAATTTAGATGATATGATCACATGGAGAAAATATGGTTCTTCCAGAAATACATATTCTAAATTATCAGGAAGAGGTTTAAGTTTAAGATCCATAGGAGGTTCTTCGAGAGATGTTTTGATTTTATAATCAGTGTTGATGGTGATTTTCTCAAATGGTGGTTCTTCGATATCGGATTCAGATTCAGAATTTTCATTGGCAGTCTTTGCTATGAATTCATCGAATTCAGAAAATATTTCTTCTTCGAGAATGGTTCCTTTGATGGAATGGAGGATTTTGCTTCCTTCGTCTTGAAGAGAATCAAAATCTTCTTCTAAGATTTCATCGATAACATCGACACTAAAACATGTATCATCGTTTGATTAAGAGTGTTTCATCGTAGAGTTGATATTAAAGATCATACGTTCAGTCCCAACTCCAAGATTGAGTTATTTCTGTTTAACTCGAATAATTACGTCAGCAGTGTGAAGAAAAGGTCTTCCCAAGATGAGGGGAACTTTGTTGTCTTCTTCTATTTCGAGAATAACGAAATCAACTGGAAAGGGGAATTTACCAACTTCGACGAGCATATTCTCAGCTATTCCAACAGGGTATTGGAATGATCTATCGGCTAATCTTACGCTCATATTGGTAGGTTTAAGAGTTTCGAGAGATAGTTTTGCATATAAAGAATATGGCATAAGGTTAATGCAGTCACCAACGATCACCTAAGCATGCAGGTAAAGTTTTGGTTTTGAAATTACAGTCGAATAGGAAACATCCCTGGTCTCTGAGATTTTGGTTCATCTATATTTTAATCATCGCTGAACTTTCATCGCTCAAGAAAGCGGCAGAAATTTGTTCAATTTTATGCTTGTTGCTTATGAGTTCTTTGAGGAATTTTCCATAGTTAGGCATTCCGGCTAAGACGTCGACAAGAGGTACGTTGATTCGAATGGCTCAGATCATGTCAAGAAATTTTTTGTATTGGGCCTCCATTTTTTCTTTTCTAAGGCGTTGAGGATATAGGATCTTTGGTTTATATGGTTTGGGTAATGGTGTTTCTTTGACTGGTTTTGTAGGTTGAGTTTTTGGTTGAGGTGTAGGTTCATCGTCTTTATCATCGCTATCAAAGTTTATAAGGTTTTTGGAATTATTCTGTTGATCATCCGGGTTATCTGGTGAATTATAGTATTTACCACTTCTGGTGAACACGACATTCACATGCTCATTACAAGCTTGCGATGGTTAGTAAGCTTTAGAGTTGCCACCTAGTGGGCTTGGTTGAGTGTTGCTTGGAAGAGATCCAGAAGGTCGACCAGATTTCTTGTCAGCGATTCTGTCGAACTTGGTTTCGAGGTTTTGGATTGAAGCTTGATGATTTTTGGCTATTGTTTTGAGTTGAGTTTTAAGGTCCATGAATGTTTCTTTGACAAAAGCGTTGGTTGATTGTTCAGATTTCATGAAATCGTTGAACTGTTTTTGAAGATCGTAAGGTTTATCATCGGTATTGGATCGGTAGTTGTCTCGATTGTAATCATTCCGTCCGCTTGAATACCAATTATCGCGATTCGAGTCTCGGTCGCGGTAATCATTGTAAAAACGAGTCTTACAGAAAGTTTGCATGAATTTAGCTTCTTCTTCAAGGGACATAGGCATGTTATCATCGTCAAGATTGGGGGTTGGTTGTTTAGCACGAAATTGGAGTTCTTTATACTGAGCATCTATTTTTATGGTCATGGCATCCATTCGGGCCCATAATTTTGTCAGTACGGTAATACTGCAACCTTCAATCGGTGAAAAGCAACATTTTCTTAAGAGATGATTTGGTTTTTTGATTTTTAGCCCAATCGAGCTTAAGTAAGACTTTATCTTCGAGAAGCTGATAAGCTTGATTTGGTGTTTTAAAGAGAAAGATACCACCAACTGCGGCATTTAGAACTTCTTGGGTTATTTCACTAAGACCATGATAAAAGATTTTGATAATATTGCCTTTGGAAAGATTATGACCATGGCAGTTTCGGAGCATTTCCTTCATACGAAGCCAAGCATCGGTTAGAGATTCGTTTTCATGTTGAGAAAAGGCTCGGATTTCTCCGAGGAGTCGGTCAAAAAGAGCTGGGGGAAAGAATCGGCTAATGAAAGCAGCTCGAAGTTCATCCCACATTTCGATAGTTCCTTCGTTGAGTTCATCCAGCCATGTTTTTTCTTCTCTAGTGAGTGATAGGGGAAACATCATCAGGCGGACAACTTCATTTTCGGTATCTTTGTATTTAAACATATCGCAGATTCTGAGGAATTCATGAATGTGTTTATGAGGATCGGTTTTGGTTCTGCCATCAAATTGGTTTCCTTTGACGAGAGTCAAGTGGTTACCTTTAATAGCAAATTCGTTTGCGGTTTCAGGAATAGTGATTGCGGAACCGAGAGTCAGAGCGACAACACGATCGGCAGCCCACATGGGTTCATCATCCATTGGATCGTAATTTCGAAGAATATCAAGAAAGTGACGGAAGTAATTGATGTCGAGAATTGACGGATAGACAATTCTCGGGTGTTGAGGTGGACTGTTTCTTTGATCGTATGGAACTCTTCTGTTTCGTCGACGAAGTCTTCGATTCAGAGTACTTTCAGGCTTGGGTAAAGGTTCTATAAGTTCAGAATTGGAAGCACATGTATGCATCCAACGGAGAAAATTGTTTGGGTCAGTTTGCCAGAAAACTGTACGGCGATTTTTGAAAAAAATAGGGAGTTAAAGTAATTTTCCAGAGTTAACTATAGAAGAGCTTAAAAATCCCTGGCAGCGGCGCCAAAAACTTTGATGTGTTTCAAAAGCTTTAAATTTATAATGACTGAAAATACTAATTTTATTATAGGGAAACACACGGGTAAAAGTATAACCCACGTATGTAGTATAATCTTTTTAGGTAAGACCAGGTCGTCCACAGGGATTTAAGTAGTATTCAAATAATCATAAGAGAATAAACTTTAACAATTTTGTAAATAACTTTTTACAAATAAAAATGACTACTCAAATAGTTAAAAATAATTTATAAGTGTTGGAAATGATTAAGACCTCAAAGATGGAACCATAACTTATAAAAAGGAATTCTCGTCATAAAACGTTTCACACATTAACTATGAAAACTCCAGAATTATATTAGTTAACTAGACCAAAATGTGTCCTCAAAAAAGTTTATTTCTAATATATCAAAGCTTATTTTGTTTATCAGTTTACGAAAGTGGATTTCTCGACACAGACGTTAAAGATCATAGACAAATCTTAAAAACCACATAGATCATAACGGGTCTTTCAACCTATACCAATATGATTATATAATCTAAGATTGATAAGCAAAACTGATAAGATAGGATATAATAGGATTGCAACGTAAGCTTGAGATTAAAGAGATCATGATCATACCAAACACTTATTCATTATTCAAATAATCAACCGAGAGCATGAGAGTTTTAGCCTCTCATGGCTAAGGAGTTCATAACATAACTTGATTTAATAACAATCTTTATAATTTCACTAAACTAGTATGATACTCTTCCTAGTTCTTGGTTGTTTGATCTTGATTCTTCAAAGGATATGGTGTTTATGCTTGAAGAATACTTGGAAAGGGGTTTATGAGGGAGATTAGTGTGTGTGAGTTGAGGAATAGATGGATGAAGAGATTATGGGATGATTTGGAATGAAAATTCGGTCTCTATTTATAGGCTAAGTGAGGGGTGAAAGTGCGGCGCGGCGTACTTGGTGATTAAATGCGAGGGAATTAAATGTTTAGTGAAGAAGTGTGGCGCACAAAGGAATTTGTGCGGCATACTTAAGGTATTAATGCAGTAGCATTTAAGTCTTCATTTATTCTTCATTGTCAGATAGAAAGCGCGGCACACAAAGGAAATTGTGCGGCGTACTTGTGGAGTTAATGCGTTCAATTGACTAAGTCTTTAATTCCATTGACTTGAGAGGAAGTGCGGCGCACAAGGGATAAGTGCGGCACACATTTGCACTTTTGCGCTTGAGCTTGATCTTTATCTTTTCTTGTATATTGTTTTCCATAGTGTATAAATACTCGATCTTTGTTGTGTTTGAGCTTGAAATATCTTCAAGTGAACCTGCACATATTTCATGCCTTTAAGTATCGAAAGTTTACGAGAAATGATTGAATATATACAAATAACACCATCAAAAACATGTATAATTTGGGCGTTATCAAATCCCTACACACTTAGCTTTTGCTTGCCCTAAAGTAATCAAAGCGAGAAAATAAAATCATTTATCATGACGTGGAGAAATTTTGGATTTTATAGGTGTTTATAGGTTTAGATAACTTTTCAGGCATTGACATATAACTAAGCACATCAAATAGGGAATGTGTTTGAATTAGAATTACACTCATTCATCTCAGATAGGGTATATATATATATATATATAATATATTATATATATATAATATATATATCTATAAAAATTAAATATATAAATATATATAAATATATATAATATATATATATAAATATATAAATTTGGTGAATACACTTCAATTTGCACAAGTCCATAATTAGACAGCTACCATATCTTTAAATTTGACACATAAACCTGACCGAAGGGCGGAACTTGATACTGAAGCGGGAGCATATACTAATCTTCATGTGCCAAAACTTAAGCCTTTATTTCTTTGAACTACTATTATATATATAAAAATATATGATAATATATATATATACTATCTCTATATATAATATATATATATATATATATATAATATATATATATATCAATATTTATATACTACTAAATAGTAATAACTAAGGCTTTGTATAGAACTTCATCTTTCAACTTCATCTTCTTACTTAGGTATTTAAGCAACTTAGCACTAAAGAGAGTGCTTATAAGAACATAAACTTGCGAGATTCATAACATATGATTAATCAGGCTTCAATCTAGTAAATGATGATCAAGCACAAGTTCTAAAGCTTCTAAATTACCGGCTCACTCATAATAATTATCAACCAATACCATTGTTCCAGAAAAAGCGACAAAACCACATATACACATCCTTAATGATGGAATAGATACATATGATTGCTCATTCCTTAACTCAAACAAGCTAAAGGCATCAATTATCTTGGGTACCAGATAAAATAGGGAAAATTAAGGGAAAACGGTACTTCTCGGGGCATAGAGAAATGTATAGCTGCGAGAGAGCTATTCTTGAGCAGACTTCATATATTTTTTTCAAATCTTTAAGTTATATAACCTGCATAAAAATACAAAAAAGCACATAAAAAGAAAATATTTTTGTTGTTTTTTTAGAAAATAAAGGATATGAATGGAAGAATGGAGGAGGGACTCCTCCACACTTAAGTGAAGCACGGGTTGCCTCTCGAGAAGCGCTTAATTTTTAAGAGAGTCGTTATATTGACTCGAACTTGGTGAGTCATTCTTTGGGAAAGAAGGGAGTAACTGCTATCCTTTGGTCATTATAATCTTCTTCTTCATGGTATAGTTTGAGTCGATGGCCATTAACAATAAATGTTTTTCCATCTTTTCCATAGAGTTCAACATATTCGGATGGATATTGATGTTTTACTACCTGGTCCTGCCCAACGAGATCTAGCTCGGTTTGTTTCAATTTATACTTTGAGTGAAAGAGCAAAACCCTATTTCCATGTTTGAATTCTTTTCTTATTTGTAGTTTTCTGTCGTGCCAGACTTTGGTTCTTGCTTTGTATAATCAATTGTTTTCATAGTCTTGATTTCTAAGTTCATCTAATTCGTGTAACTGAAACATTCGTTTTTCACCAGCATCGATTAGATCTAGATTACAATACTTCAAGGCCCAGTATGCATGGTGTTCAATTTCAAATGGTAAGTGACAGTTATTTCCATATATGAGTTTGTAGGGTGTGGTACCGGTAGGTGTTTTGTAAGCAGTAAAAAAAGCCTATAGAGCTTCATCAAGTTGTCTTGACCAAATAGCAGATGAGTCTTTAACAGTCGTTTTTCAAGTAACTTTTAAGAGCTCCTGTTCTTGTTTCACTTGACCACTAGTTTTTGTTTTGAGGGAGATATGATGTAAGAAACAGTGGTTAACTCCATTCTTTCACATGATTTTCTATTATTTTGTTGCAGAAGTGAGTACCTTGGTCGCTGATTAGAGCTTTGGGCATTCCAAAACGGCAAAATAGTTTCTTTAGGAAGGTTATAACTACTTAGGCATCATTGGTTGGAAAAGCCTGAGCTTCGGCCCATTTAGATACGTAATCAACAGCGACAAGAATATATTCAAAATTATGCGATTTTGGGAATGGTCCCATAAAGTCAATACCCCACAAAAAAAAATTGTACATACTTTAATGTGTTTAAGGCATCACGTCACATTTTGAGTATATTTCTTGTCTTTATGGCATCTTCGCAAAGTAAAACTAGAGTAATAAAGCTTCTTTTATGTTGTCGGGCATAAAATCCTGAATCTAGGACCCCTTTTACGGTTATATTTAGTCCATAATGTCCACTAGTTGGTCCGTGGTGACATTGATCTAAAATTGTTCGAGTTTCTGGTCTAGATACACATCGTCTGATCATTCCATCAAAACATACTTTGAAGAGGTGAGGTTCCTCCCAAAATTAATGCTTGAAGTTAGAGAAGAATTTGTTCTTTTGTTGGTACGTCATTCCTTTTGGTATAATATCAGCTACCAAGTAGTTTGCAAAATCTGCGAACCATGGTTCATCTTTAGTGTTGATTTCTATAAGGGTCTCTTCAGGAAAGTTATCATCCACTTTACTGTCATCACTTGACTCGTCATTTTCAATTCGGAACAAGTGGTCAGCTGCAACATTTTCTATACCTGTTCTATCCTTGATTTCTATGTCAAATTCTTGTAAGAGTAAAATCCAACGAATAAGACGTGGTTTAGCATTTTGTTTCTTGAATAAATGCTTTAGAGCTGAATGATCGGTGTGAATGATAGTTTTTGATAGAATAAGATAGGATCTGAATTTTTGTGAAATGCAAAAACTACAGCCATAAGTTCTTTTTCGGTTACAGTGTAATTTTGTTGAGCGGGATTAAGAGTTTTGCCTGCAAAGTAGATCAGGTGAAAGATTTTACCATCTTTTTAACCTAAGACAACTCCAACTGTGAAATCACTAGCATCACACATAAGTTCAAACTAAAGATTCCAGTTTGGGCTTACGATCACAAAAGCACATGTGAGTTTCTCTTTCAATAATTCGAATGCTTTTTGACATTCATCATCGAATTCAAACGGAGTATCTTTTTCAAGCAGCTTAGTTAGAGGTCGGGTAATTTTTGAGAAATCTTTAATGAAACATCAAAAAACCTGCCAATGTCCGGAAAGCTTTCTAACACCTTTGATATTAGTAGGGGGTGGAAGTTTTGAGATTACATTGATTTTTGCTTTGTCAACCTTAAGTCCTGCGCTAGACACCTTGTGTCCAAGCACAATTCATTCTTTGACCATGAAGTGACATTTTTCCCAATTAAGAATAAGATGAGCATCTTTGCAACGCTGGAGCATTTTATCGAGGTTGTTTAGGCATTTGTCGAAAGAGTTTCCAAAGACGGAGAAATCATCCATGAATATTTTGAGTAATTCTTCGATCATGTCATGAAAGATTGCCAACATACATCTTTGGAATGTAAGATGGGCATTGCATAGCCCGAAAGGCATTCGCCTATAATCGTATGTTCTGAAGGGATATGTGAATGTTGTTTTTTCTTGATCCATAGGATCTATAGGATTTTGAAAATATCCAGAAAATCCATCGAGGAAACATAAATATTTATTTCCTATGAGTCTTTCTAACATTTGATCCATAAATGTGACAAAGTAAAATGAATATTATATGAGGTTGCTTCATTCGTTTACGATAATCTATGCATAACTCGCCAACTCGTAACGGTTCTAGTATGTAACAAGTTATCATCATGTTTCGTATGGTGACGACTGAAATACCGCTTTCTTTGTAAACAGTGCATAGGACATAACCTAAGGACTATCAAGCAATTGGATAAATAATACGGTATCACAAGAGTTTCACAGATTTCTATTTTAACAACTCTACATGTTTTGGATATAAACCTTCTTGTTTTTGAAAACTAGTTTTTCTTGTCATCCAAAATTTGTATCTGTGTTACAGAATGATGGACAGATACCAAGAATGTCTGTTGTTTTCCTAGAAAAAGCCTCCTTATGTTTTTTAAGGAATGATATAAGTTTGCTTTTGTTTTGAGTAGAGAGTTTAGATGATATGATCACAGGGAGAAAAGATGGTTCTTCCAGGAATACATATTCCAAATTATCAGGAAGAGGTTTAAGTTTAAGATCCGTAGGAGGTTCATCAGAGATGTTTGATTAATATAATCGGAGTATTTGATGGTGATTTTTTTAATGGTGGTTCTTCGGTATCAGATTCAGATTCAGAATTTCATTGGCAGTCATTGCCATGAATTCATCGAATTTAAAAAGGATTTCTTCTTCGAGAAGGGTTCCTTCGATGGAATGGAGGATTTTGCTCTCCTTTCGTCAAGAAGACAATCCGAAATCTCTTACAAGATTTCATTAATAACATGGATACTAAAACATGTATCATCGTTTGAGTAAGAGTGTTTCATCGCAGAGTGGATATTAAAGATCATACGTTCAGTCCCAACTCCAAGATTGAGTTGTTTCTGTTTAACTCGAATAACTGCGTCAGTAGTGTAAAGAAAAGGTCTTCCCAATATGAGGGGAACTTTGCTGTCTTCTTCTATTTCGAGAATAACGAAATCAACTAGAAAGGTGAATTTACCAACTTCAATGTGCATATTCTCAGCTATTCCAACAGGGTATTGGAATGATCTATCGGCTAATCTTACGCTCATTTTGGTAGGTTTAAGAGTTTCGAGAGATAGTTTTGCATATAAGGAAATACTCCCCGAGCAGCGCTCCTCCTTTTATGTTCTTTCGCTCCCCCTCGAGGAGCAAAAGACCACGCTTTCAGATTACTAAAATCAATAGCTATCAACTATAACAATTCAACAATTCATAAATAACAACTTGCTCTCCCCCCTTGTAATTTTTCGAGTCATTCATTTTCTTTGCCGAAAATGACGAGAATAAATCCTAATAAGAGCAGAAAGAGGTCGAGTCCCTCGATCCACCCCTCTAGCCACTCCAATAAGGTTAATGCTAGCACCAAGATCGGCCAAAGCATTGCATGAGAAAGTTTTGTTGAAATTACATGGAATAAGGAAACTTCCTGGGTCTCCGAGTTTTAGTGGAACTTTATTTTAAATCATCGCTGAACTTTCATCGTCTCAAAAGAAAGCGCAGAAATTGTTTGATTTAATGCTTGTTGCTTAATGAGTTCTTTGATGCATTTTTCCATAGTATAGCATTCCAAGCTAAGATCGACAAGAGTTAAGTTGATTCGAACGACTCGGATCATGATCCAAGAATTGTTCGTAATGGGGCCTCCATTTTTTCTTTTCTAAGGTGTTGAGATACGAGATCTTCGGTTTGTTATGATTAGGGTAACGATGTTTCTTTGACTGGTTTTTGTGGTGTTGAGTTTGGTAGTGGTTTTAGTTCATCGTCTTCATCTCGCAATCGAGAAGTTGATAGGGTTTTTCGGAATTAATATCGTTGGATTCATCAGGTTTATCCGGTGGGTTATAGGATTTACCACTTCTTGTGAACACGACATTCACATGCTCATTACGAGCTTGCGGTGGTTGGTAAGCTTTAGAGTTTCCACCTCGTGGGTTTGGTTGAGTGTTGCTTAGAAAAGATCCAGAAGGTCGACCAGATTGCTTGTCAGCGAGTCTGTCGAACTTGGTTTAGATGTTTTGGATTGAAGCTTGATGATTGAAGACTAATATAATAACATACTTGATGAGAGGGAAAGAGAGGTTGTTTTAGTAAGAGAAAGGGTTGGATGAACACTTAGAGAGAGAAAGTAAACATAGAAATGAAATGCATTAATGTATGAAAAATGAACAACCAACCACCTCTCCAAGGCATGAATAGGTGTATAAATACTTACATGTGGACATGGGCTTGGGCCTTCATGGGTTTGTCTAAGGTCTTTAGCTAACTAGCCTAGTAAGTTTTCAAAAATTAACTTAACGAGCTAACTACAATTATCTATGAAAGTGACCGACACTTTCGTGTTCCTAACAATCTCCCCCTAAGAGTAGTCACTCCATTTTACAAAAACTTAAACCTAGCATAATATGCTTTATCTTTAGTCTTGAGCTCGTAATCTTTAACTTCAATCATTAACTTGTGATTTGATGCAGTGATCATTAACTTTAGGCTTGAGCTTGTTCCTTTATCTTGACTTGAATGTGAAAATGTGATCTTGAAGACCTTGAGATCATCAAACAAGCATAATCTCAATTCGCCATCTTGTAAACTTTGCCAACTTATGAACTTGTGACTCTTGGACCGACATGCTCATACCTTTCATGTTATGTTATCTTGAAAAGCTTTAATATTGCATCTTTCTTGAGGTTCTTTAACTATAACACTTTGTCACTTTGAGAAAGACGTTCGGTATCAGAGTGACAAAAACTTCTTTGAAATTCTTTGACTTTAATACTTCGTCACTTCAAGAAAGATGTACAGTATCAGAGTAGCGGAAGTCTTAAAACATGTACTTGAGCTTTCATGATGTCTTTATGTTTGTCGGTCGGGTATGAGCATGTGGCTATGAATCTTGTGAGTCAGCTGGAAACAGGTACCTTCACCTCCATCTTTAAGTATCCTACATTAAAACAGTTAGCAATAAAGCGGGGGGACGAATATGGCTTTGTCATTCGCCCGTGTTTGGTTGGAGTAACCTTCGAATCCGTGCGGATCAACATGTGATCAGGTAGATTCAATTTAAGAAGAATCTCCTTGATAGGATTTCCAGCTGAAGTGTCGAATCTTTCTAACACATATGTATCAGATTCATCAAACTCAGCATGTTCTCATTACCGGAACATCTCAAATCAGACAGCCCGATAAGAGTGAACCAGTGAGTTACTATCTCACTGATTGAAATAAAAAATTGATTTGAAAATCAATCGATGTGTCACTTTCTAAAGTGATTTTGTGACACACCGAGAGTGTTAAGCATTTCAAAAATTCATCATCAACCGTTAATTCATATACTAGAACAAGTTTGATTCATATAGAATTGCACCATTGTTTCTTTCCAGTTGTCACAAGTTTGATTCATATAGAATTGCACAAGTCACCTACCATGAGCTTGTTTGATGTTGGCTCAAGCAGGATTTCCATCTTTACTGTGAGTAATATCACTCGGATGTTCTGGCAAAATCACAAGGATAATGCGTAGGACTCTTAATATATATCTTGTTTATTCAGAAGGGGGATTGTGTGACTTAGACAAGCATAATTTTGACAAGTGTCCATATGAATTTATGGATGATCTCTTTTGGCTCTAGACTCAATGGTGCACTTTGATTTTAGTGATCGGAGGCTGGAGCAGACTGCCACATTTTTAATATCAACTAACTCAGAGTGAGAAAGTCGATAGAAATGCATGTAATCTCCGAGAGAAATGAAACAAGAGTCTGTTGAGATACCTTGAGTGGTTAGGGAGGGTTGTGCATAGCGTCACTGGGGTCCATGACTTGTTCTTCATGTCATGACAACAACTTTAGTGATTTCCGATAAGTTTATGTAATTGAACCCGGTTTCTGCCTAAGTGTACGAAGGGCTTCTTTCTTTTCACCATTTATCCTTATCATTTTCTTTTCATTCTTCAACACCATTCATGCTTTATCGAGAACTTCATCGCTAACCACCTTGTTGGGTTTATTCCAGTGCCTGCTCCAAACTTAGTCGGCATTATTCTCGATTCTCACTTTTTCCTCCTTTTGTATCATACCTAAGGACTTCTACACTATCTAGTGGATATCCCTAGGTAGATCCCTCTGTTCTGGTTGGATACATGAGATTTGAATACCTATGCCTAACCAACATTAATAACACTATAAATTGAAGTACATGGCGTCTTTTGGGTATTCCATCACAATTGAAGCTAAAATCATTGCAAAGTTCAATTAAAGTGTTTGATATAAATATCAAAAAAATTATACTTTGAGAGTTTTTCATCATCACTAAAAGCTCCCCCTTAACATGTGCATCGTAATCGTAGTACATGCTAAGTGTGGAGTGCATTGAGTCCATTTTATATGATCACATTTCAATATAAATTAGATGCAGTTTAATCACATTTCTCCCATCCAAAATGGTTAATCCCTTGATATTTTGGATATCAATTGATTAAACTTTCAGGGACAAAAAAGTTACAAAAATATCCAATAGGAACATTTTAATGCTCCCTCTCAATATTTGAGGGTATATAAGACAGTGCTGAGTACAATAATTTGAAATTTTTTGAATTTACTAAGAAATTCTTGAAAATTTTGTACTCGAGCACTCCTTAGAATCACCATTAAGTCTACACTACATATATATAAATTCACAAGTTATTATTATTTACTAGGTTTGACCTGTTTTGATGAGGACATCATATGATCAATCATATGGTCCTTTCCAGCAACCGAAGGTCTCCCCCGTACAGTCTCCCACTGATGAATTTTTCCAGGCTCCTCAATAACCTTCTATTCTTGAGTTATAGATCAATAGCCTAGATCATAGCTCATGCTCTTTCCTTGTCTATATTTCTCCAGACTGTCTGTGGCAAGTACTCCATCCGGATTCGCTTCAGAATATCATTAAGAGCGGACCGAACATCGTTGAGTGTACCGTCACTAAACTTGTGTAGTTCATCAATACGCATCAATCTGTTCTTCTTTTCTTTCTTCTGATATATGAAGCCTTTGGGATTGGAGTATGCTGTATATGGTGTCTTTCGTTTGAGATTTGATATGTAAGTATCCGGCCTTATGAGGTTGAGCTTCTTTTGATAACTTTTGACACCTAATTAAAGATCTTCCATACGCCTTCTGAGGACAACGCTTCTTGTAAACATTCGCAGTGAGACACCCAAAGCAAGGCGTTCCTCAACGTTGAGATTTGTCAGCTTGCCTTGAACTAGAAGAAGCAACATGTCTTCTATATCTTGAAGGCGAAGTTTATTGTAGTCTCCTTCTTTGAATGTATATAGTTTATCGTCATTTCTACGAACAGTGATCCAATCCAAATGTTTGTAATTATGCCATTCGACAATCTTAAGCTTTGTAACAGCAAGGATTTTGTGTTTGGAGTAGACATCACGAGCAGATTCCTTGTTTACTGCAAATCCATAGAATTGTTGATATTTTCGCCCCCAGTGAGAGATGCCCCATAATGCATGTTTGTCGTAGACACTCGGCACTTGACTCCACATTAAGTTTGGGACGAAGTCTTCAATCTATTTTATGTGTCCATAATCTGCAGCCTTTGTCTTGTTACTGAAGTTTGCCATAAGGTCGGCCATGAGACACCACAAATAGATATGTAAGGCATTGTTGATGAAGTGATCATAAGGTATTACCGACGACCTCATGAATTAGGTATCAATGGTAAGAGCTTGCGAAGATCATGTAGATATTGTTGCCTTCAGGGTTGTTCCAGTCTAGTTGATCAGTAGTTGCTTTGTAGACTTCTTCAAGGAAATATTCAAGTTCCACCAGACTCTTGCATGAATCTTTCATTAACTCGTATGTTGGACCGGCTAATAATTCTAGTATCAGTGTATCAACTTTGAGCCGATTCATCACGAATGCTGAGAAGTCTATGAGAGTGTCCATTACTTCATTAAATGAGTCACAAGGATCTTCATTCTGAGCTAAAGTGCTTATCCAAGTTTGAACTGATCCATGTTTAACAGGCAAAGTCTTGTTCCAACCACGATCGGGAGTTGGAGGTTTTGTTGGTTTCTGAAACCAATCATGATGGTGAGTGGTCTCATCAACAGGTTGATCTTCAGTAAATCCTGTATCGAACTCCTAATGTGCGGGTTCTTCTAAGTCTTCATCAGCGTGTATTGGTTCCTCTGCTTGAGTAGACTTTCCAATAGACGTGTGATAAGATTTGGACCCTTCTTTAGACTTGTCAGTTAACTTGGAAGTCTTCTCCTTTGGTGCACTTGTTGATTCAAGTTCTTTTCCATCTCTTCTTCTCTTTGACCCCCGGTTTGATCCAACGGAGGGTTCTTCGTCTTTATCCCCATCATCTCGACTTCTTTTAAACGTGACAGTATCTCCGTATGTTTCAAGGATGTCTTTGTCAGTTTCATAAGCATCAACCGATGCTTTATAGAGAGTCTTCTGCTGAATTGATCTGTCAATTGATTTGCTATTCTCCATTTTATCAATGAGAATATTCTTCAGCTCGAGTTTAGATAGGTTAGCTGCTACAGCATGGGATGTCTTAGCTTGATTGGATGAACAAGTCAGAACTTCAGCTTTAAGTTGGTCATTTATGAACTTCTTAATTTTTGGCAAAATCTTGGAGACTTGTTCTTTAACTTCTCTTTGACTTGCTTTTTGATGATTTTCCTCATATTTTCATCAAGTGTATTGATGAAGTCTTCATTTTCATCTTGAGCTTCATCTCTAAGTCTGTCTGACTGAAGTTGAACATTTGTTTTTACAGCTTCATTCATCTTATTGGCAAGGTACGTATCAACAATACTGGGAATTGAAGAAACATCTGCAGCAAATTGGTTTGTTTGCTTGAATTTCTGAGAATTCTCTTTCTAAAGCTTTTACTCTATCTTCAAACTTAAATACGGAATCAAAGGTTGGAATATTTTGTAGGGATGTACTTGGAACAATTATTGGTGTGGGAACAAGTGTTTGTTACTGATGTTGAATGAAAGGAATGGGTGGTGGAGGAAGTGGTGTTACAGATGAAGGAGGCATTTCAACATTCGTGGAGATTGGGATAACATCTACCAAGATTTAACTCAGTGTTTAGATTAAGTATGGAGTCAATACCATGTAACCCGGATAAGGGTTTGAGCATGTTTTGAAATGAAGCCTGATGATAAAGAAGAACTCTGCTGTTGAACTTCAGGAGTGACAGCGGTTATTATCACATGAGTATCTTCTATGACTTGAGTAGTTTGAACATTAGCTAATAAGGCATCCATCATTTCAATATCTCTTCCCTCCAGATTGACGTTCACGTCCCTGTATAATTCATTCGCTTTATCCTCTTCATTTGTCTTTTCTTCATCTAGTTCTTCTCCCTCAACATTGACTCCTTGATTTTCTTTATCATATGCTTCATCATCAGACCACTCTTCTTCTTTATTATCAGCATTGTCATCATTTTGATCATCATCATCTTCATTATCAGCATTGTCATCATTTTGATCATCGTCATCTTCATTATCAGCATTGTCATCATTTTGATCATCATCATCTTCATTATCAGCATTGTCATCATTTTGATCATCATCTTCACTCTCATTCACTTCATCATCATCGTCTTCATCACTGGACTTCCAAGAAATTTGCTCATCTTTAGAGTCATATGTAGGTACATCGGGAACCCCTAGTTTGACACCAGTTCCTTTATCTGCACCTAAACAACTGGCGTAAGAGCTCTGGAATTGTATCTTGCTTCTCTTGGTAGCCAACTTCATTTGTTCTGCTTCAGATAATGCAACTTCAGATAGCACATTTAAACCTTTTGCTTTTGACGTTGTTGCAGGTTGTTTCTTCTTGGCAGGTTTAGTCACTTTTGCAGAAGTCTTAAGTCTTTTGCCTTCAGAAGCTTGAACAGACTTCTTCTTAAGAGATGATTCAGGATCAGCTTTATTCTTTACATATTTAGGTTTTGGAATCTTCTCACCAGTAGCATAAGCATGATAAGTCTTGTAAGCTTCGGACTCCAACATGGATTGGTTGGTCAAGTGCTGAGGGAGAAATACACCGTATATCTGTAGTGTCCTGATTTTTAAGATAGACTACTTATATGGTGAACATGGGGTCATCCCTGGCAGTATGCCAAAACATCTTGTTTCTCCTTAGTATTGACTGATCCTTTGCCATGAAGTAGTCGACAATGACTTTGGTGAATCGTGGATAGTATATGTCATTGTTCTTCTTAGAGTTCTTGTTCTCTACTTGATACACCAAGTCTTCCCACAGAAAGTAGACATAATAAACATTCTTGTTATGATACATGCCCTAAAGAGTTTGAGCACGTGACAAGCGAAGACTTTCCAGAGCAGTAGTTTTTCCACTTAGACACTTATTGATAATGACAGGAAATGATCTCCATGGTTGATGCATGTGATTAACATTGACATCAGATAATACCTTTATCTTACCAGTGTGTCTAAGATCTCTTATAAAAGATATAATTTCTTCTTCAAATGGAGGATCTTTAAATTTCTGACCTAGGAGTTTAGGGCAAATCTGGAGCATATCTCTGAAGTTATCAACGTTAATAGTATGGATTTTTTCGTTCATCTTGAAACGAAGTGAAGAATGATGTCTGGAGGCAGTGACCCAGAACTCTTGCATGTAGATTTCTGGTACATCAGTAGTGATCTAAAATGATTTGTAGAAGGATGTGAGTTTAAGAGCATCTAGTACCACTTGAAGAGTAGGTTCCTTGGAATTAAGATTGGAGCTTAGTCAGAGATTGAATTTCCCTATCTCAAGGCGGTTAGCAAGAGTAACTAAATCATCATCCAAAGCCTTTTGTTTGACTCATGTGATAACAATGATTTTAAGCTAAGAAAGGATCACAATATAAGTTATGTATTGAACAATACACAATAGAGACCTTTCAATGAGCACTTAAATTGATCATGGATGCGAAAAATTTTCTTAAGATAAGGCCTCTAAGACTTTTTAGCACTTTTTAAAGATATATTCCTTAAAATGACAACATAGATTGAAAAAAATTAGCTTAATGGAATTAAGGAAACTTCATTTGACCATTTTAGAATCGAGTTCATTCTAACTAGTAGATAATTTTGAGTATCCTGAGCCTAATTTTAGTTTAATCTGTATTACCTTGCAATTAAGCCAGTTTAAACTTGTTAGAGTTTATAATTAACCAATTTAATTAATTCCTCCCTAAAACAGTTTTAAATTTCCTTCTAGTTAGAAAATTGATCTTAAGTGTTTTTGGTCTTGTAAGATAAACCGCCTTCTAATGAACACTAATAGATTGGTTCCTAAAGAAAAGAAACAGTTGTTTGGTTCCTTAAGAAAAACTAGTTGTTTGGTTCCTTAAGATAAACTAGTTGTTCAGTTCCTAAAGACAAACTAGTTGTTTGGTTCCTCAAGACAAACTAGTTGTTCGGTTCCTTAAGACAACTATTTGTTCGGTTTCTTAAGACAAACTAGTTGTTTAGTTTCTTGAGAAAACAAGTTGTTCGGTTTCTTAAGAAAATAAGTTGTTCGTTCCTTAATGATAAACTGTTGTTTGGTTCCGTGAAAAACAAGTTGTTCGGTTTCTTAAGAAAACAAGTTGTTCGGTTCCTTAATGCAAACTAGTTGTTCGGTTCCTTAAGAAAAAAAGTTGTTCGGTTCCTTAAGAAAATATTAGTTGTTCGGTTCTCAAAGGAAACAAGTTGTTCGGTTCATTAAGGGGTACTAGTTGTTCGGTTCCTTTAAGAAAAAGGAGTTGTTCGGTGCACTTATAAATTTCACAAACATGACGTTTTGAATCATTTAAACTTGTTTCTCTAGCATTCTAATCAAGAAGATAACATTTAGGATCATTATAACAATCTTTAAGCCACAGATTCATCAAGAATATATAAAAAACAAGTACGCATAAACATTTTAGCACATATATTCAACAAACTACAAACAAGAGTATGTTTTTATGGCTCATTAACATTCAATGATGAGAATATAAGCATCGTAGCACAAAAACCTCAAACTTTAAACATCCACACTCAAAAACCTAGATTTTCAAATCATACTATTGATCATATCACATTCATATGCTAAACATACACAAAACTGAATTAAGCAAGTCTTCTACACTCCAATGCCATCAAAACCCCACAAACAATTTAAAGATTTATACACTTTTGATTTTGAGAAACCCTATAATTAGGGGTTTTGAGTTCAAAAAATGGATGAAATCATAATTCTTTCAAGGTATGAGATGTATAGGAGGTGTAGAACAAATTATTAGTTATACCTTAAGCGTGATAACAACTGGATAATGAGAACTAGCAATGGCGATTTTGAATGGTTTGGGAGGAGGGAAAAACTTACACAGTGTGTGTTCGTATGTGTAAGAAGGACGAGTAGGGTGGGTGATGTTTATAAAACAAATTTGGTTTTTTTTGACACATTCACCCCCTAAAGTTTAAGAACTTTTCCACTAATTAACTATAAGTTTATTTAGGCATTCTAAGTTAACACATTGGCACAAATAGTCCTTGTAGTTTTTAACTAGCATACCTAACCACTTAAATTCACACATTTACTCCCTAAAGGCATAAACACATAACATATAAGGCACACATATCTAAACAATAACTTCCTAAGAATGATTATTTCCGTTATTGTTAAAAACCTTTTTCCTTGAATCACACTTTTATTATGAAGAAGATATTTGATATTTTCTCCCCTTTAAACACTGACCCATTTTCTATTTAAAGAGTTGTAGTCGTTGTTTGAGAAGTCGAATGTCTTTGAAAAGCATTTTTTGATGACTTAATGTTTTATTTGTGAAAATCAAACACCATGAAATAAGATTTCACTTATTTTAACACATAAGCGCACTGACACGTACACTTATGGTAATATAGGAAGCACGGGTTATAATGCAAAGTAATCACAAGCCTTTGCATGGTCATTAAGTAGACCATGCCCGAGAATAAATTTCTGTTGAGAGGTCCAAGATGTTTTTCTTTTGAAATACTGTGCCTTTTAAGATGATGACCGGGTTGCTATCTGAAATAATAGCAAGCCATTTGGCATGCTTTAAAACATTTGGAACTTCTGTTCGAAACTTCATTGTACACGCCTCGAATCATTATTGAATATAATTTCAAACCGTAAATGTTATTGATTTTCAGAAGACATGCCATTATTACCTCATTTTATATTTTCTCATGTTTATAATTTTTTTTCTTTGGTTTTTAGGATTTTATGTTTTTGTATTTTGGTTTTATAAAGTTTTTCTAAAAATAAAAAAATCTTTTTGGGTTTTATGGTTTTTAATATATTTACATATTATATAGGATATTTGAATATGTACAACCACTATTCTTCAGCTTCATCTGCCAATTGTTTTAGAGTCTCTGGCGTAAAACTTTGCATTCCTAACTTGTTGATAAGAAATTCAATTCTTTCTCTGCCAAGTGCTTTATTGAAAATGTTCGCCAGCTGATACTCTGTTTTGACAAAGTAAAGCTCTACTACTCCGTTATCAACTTTCTCCTTTATGAAGTGGAATCTGATGTCAATATGCTTTGATCGAGAATGTTGAACATTGTTGTTGCATAAGGCAATAACGCTTTTGTTATCACAGTACATTGGAATTTTATTGAATCCAAGGCCATAGTCGGCAAGCTGTGATCTCATCCAAAGGACTTGAGCACAACAGCCGGACAAAGCTATATATTCAGCTTTCGTATTGGATATCACAGTGTTTTTCTACCTTTTTGATGACCAGCTAACAAGTCTATCTCCCAATAATTGCCTCTTGGCAACCCGCATGATCAGCGTCTGCATAAGCTGTTAGAGTAATAGAAGAATCCTTTGGATACTAGAGTCCCCTATTAACGGTTCCTCTTAGGTATTTACAGATTCTTTTTACAGCATGTAAGTGCTTTTCGGTAGGCTTTGCCTGATACCAGGCACACATGTATACAACAAATGTTAGGTTTGGTCTACTAGCTGTGAGATACATAAGGGTGCCCACCATTCCATGATAGTGTGTAGGGTCAACGGATTTTCCCTCATGTATATCATAAACCAGTTTGATTCTCCACCATGGGAGTATCCACGGGGTCACTAGATTCCATACCATATTTTTTCAATGATTCTAGAGCATATTTAGACTGGTTAATAAAGATGCCTCTAGGACTTAGTGAAATCTGTAGTCCTAGAAAAAATGATAGCCCATCATCGACATCTTAAACTTTGAACACATTATTTTTGAAAATTGGTCACATAGTTTAGGAGTAGTAGATGCAAAAATTATATCATCAATATAGATTTGTACCAGGAGAATATCTTTGTCTTGTCTTCTGATGAACAATGTGGGATCCACGGTTTCTTTAGAGAATTCCTAAGAGAGTAGAAACTTCGACAATAGATTGTACCATGTGCAGGGCTTAGTTTCACCCATAGAGAAGCCGTCTTAAGCTTATACACATGATTCGAATTGTCTTGATCCACAAACCCATCCAGTTGGCTGATATAAACTTCTTAGCACAGATAGCCATTCAAGAATGCCGTCTTTACATCCATTTGGTAGACGATCATATTCATGTGAGCAGCATAAGAAAGGAAAATTCGAATAGCATCAAGTCTAGCCACTGGAGCAAAAGATTCCTCAAAATCAATTCCCTCTTCTTTGACAGTAACCATGAGCACAAAACAAGTCCTTGTTCTTTAGAATTCGTCCTAATTCATCAAGTTTCACCTTGTAGATCCATTTTAAAGTAATAACCATCACTTTGTCTTGACGAGGAACGAGATCCCAGACTTCAAGACGTTTAAATTTATTCAACTCCTCTTGCATTGCTTCAATCCAACATGCTTGAGTTCATGCGTCTTTATTAGTTCTTTATTTTAAACTATGTAAGAAAGGTATCTAGTAACAAAATAAGGCTGTTCCATGAGTTTGAGTCTTGTGGAAACAGGTCTTTCGAGTTCACCGATGATGTTGTCTAAAGGATGATCCTTGGTCCATTTGGTAACGTGTTCTGAGTTTGGAGCAGTAGTTTACACAACAGTAGGAATTACATCCAAAGAAGAAGATGCTTCAGAATCTTTTTCTGGAATTAAAATACCAAAGAACGGATCACTTTTCATGTGTACAACATCTAAGTCATGATTGTCTTCTTCAACATCGTTAGGAATGATATGAGATTGAGTTTCGAGTGTTGTTTGAGAGTTACTAGGTGATGGTGCATCTTGGTCAACTGTTGTTGAGGAAGGTGAATCGGTTGATGCAGCGGGTTCTGGAGAAACTACTTCAATAAATGGAGCAATGACTTTAGGGCTGACGTGATCAACACTAGTGTAGGAGTTGACGTAATTCATCAAATAGACGTTTAAACAAAAGATCCCCAATCATTCTTAAAGGAGGTACAAACAGTGGTTGAAGGTGGAAGGTTTGGCAAGAGTCCTGAACTGATTATTGCAGGAGTCATTTCATGAAGTGCGGGTCCTGAACTGCTGTGTTCAGAAGCCATCACCGTCAGCTCATCAAAATCTACATGAATTGTCTCAATGATTCGTCTGGTACGTCAGTTGTAAATTTCGAATGCTTTTCTTGTGGCATAGCCAATTGAAAATACCAAATCTCAGCCTTTGGTTGTAACCTTACCCAAGTTCTTACTATCATAATGTCGTATAGCAGAGTGGCACCAAATACATAGAAAAAAGATAAGTCAGAAGTTGCATTAAAAAGCTCATATGGTGTTTTGCCATGACAAAGACGTATGATGGAACGATTTTGGGTGTAACATGCGGTAGCAACTGCTTCTGCCAATAAGAATAACGGAGCTTTTTCATAAATCAACATTGTGCGGGCAGCTTCAATTAGCATACAATTACGTCTTTCAACGACACCATTTTGCTGTAAAGAGCGAGCAACAGATGTTTCATGAGAGATGCCCAACCTTTCTCATAATATTCTATCTTCCATTCCCACATCCCAACCAATTGCATCAAATGCAATTGATGTTTAGCACTAACAACTTTGGACCCATGAGATATTGGGGACCAAATATTTGAGTTATTGCCCTATATAAATAGATATGCCTTAGAGTCGACTTGGAACCCGATAAGTGGATAAAGGATAGTGGATGCTCCAAACACATGATGGGTAACCGAAACTCTTCTCAAGCTACAAGGCATACAACAGAGGTAATGTCATTTTTGGTAGCAATCTTCACGGTAACATCATTGGCAAAGGTACAATTTTGAATGACTCTCTCAAAATAGATAATGTATAACATGTAGATAACTTAAGATTTAACTTGTTAAGTATAGGACAAATATGTAATAATAAGTGTAAAGTAACTTTCTCTAAACATGATAGTGAAATCACTAAGGATGGTAAGGTCATAGGTAGAGGTATTAGGAAGAAAGGCTTATATGTGATGAAATTAGAAAATAAGCCTAAAGACTAAATTTGTCTAGAAACGATTGATGAAAACTCCACGTTGTGGCATAGGAGATTAGGTCACACAAATATGCGTCTAATTCAATCGTTAGCATCTAAGGAATTAGTCAAAAACTTACCTAAGCTTAAGTTTGATCAACACTTCTATGATGCTTGCAAAATTGGAAAACAAGCTCATGCTTGTCACAAGGCTAAGAATATAGTCTCAACGACTAGATGCTTAGAACTCTTTCATATGGATCTCTTTGGTCCATCCTCCGTACGGAGTTACGAAGGAAACCGCTACACCTTAGTCATTGTAGATGACTACTCTAGGTATACTTGGACTAGATTCCTTAAGGAAAAAACTAAAGCCTTCGATCAATTCAAAATATTTAGTAAGAAAATTGAAAACCAATTAGGATGTACAATAGTGTCAATAAGAACCGACCACGGTAGGGAATTTGATAATGAGGTGCAATTTGGAGAGTTTTGTAATGCCAATGGAATTACACATAACTTCTCAGCTCTATGCACTCCTCAATCAAATGGCGTGGTTGAAAGGAAAAATAGGATATTTCAAGAAATGAGTAGGACTATGTTGAATGAGCAATCGTTACAACAAAAGTTTTGGTGTAACGCAGTAGATACTTCAACATACATTCTCAACTGAATCCTAATTAGAGCCATCTTAGGAAAAACACCTTACGAACTCTTGAGAGGTAGGAAACCTACTCTTGATTACTTTATAGTGTTTAGGAGCAAGTTCTTCATTTTAAATACTAAAGACTACCTTACAAAGTTTGACCCAAAGTCATATAAAGGTGTCTTTCTAGGTTACTCCTAAAATAGTAAAGCCTACATCATCCTTAATAAACATACTAGGAAAGTCAAAGAATCACTCAACGTGACATTCGATGAAACTCTTCCACCCTCTAAGAAATCACCCTTGGTGGATGATGACTTAGATGAAGAAGAAGCAATTAAGGTTATCAAAAATAAAAACATAGAAAATGACATTGATGATGAAACTTTAAAGATTGACAAAATAGTCAATATTAAGGAATCTAGGAACCATCCATTAGAAAATGTCATAGGAAACCTTAACCAAAGAACCCTTAGATCATAAGCCCAAAACCAAAGTAACTACTTTTGTTTTATATCAACTATAGAACCTAAGAATGTGAATGAAGCCTTAACGGATGATAGTTAAAAAGTCACCATGCAAGAAGAATTAAATCAATTCATTGCTAACGACGTTTGGGAGTTAGTTCCATAATCTAGGAATATGACAATCATAGGAACTAAGTGGGTATTTAGAAATAAGTTAGACAAGAATGGTATTGTTTCTCAAAATAAGGCTAGGTTAGTTGCTTAAGGATATAATCAATAAGAGGGCATCGATTATGATGAAACTTATGCCCCAGTTTCTAGACTTGAGTTCATTAGGATACTATTAGCCTATGCTTGTGCTTTAGATTTTAAGTTATTCCAAATGGATGTAAAAAGTGCATTCCTGAACGGTTTTATCAATGAGGAGGTATACGTGGCACAACCTCCAAGATACATTGTCTTTGAAAACCCGAATCATGTTTATAAACTTAACAAAGCTTTATACGGTCTTAAAAAAGCACCCAAAGCTTGGTATGATAGATTAAAAGCTTTTCTTATTAAACATGAATACAAAATGGGAATGGTAGATAACACACTTTTTACCAAGAAGAAAAGTTCAAACCTCATGATTGTTCAAATATATGTCGACGACATTATATTCGGCTCGACTTGTCAAGACATGTGTGATGAATTTGCCTAAATCATACATGACGAGTTCGAGATGAGCATGTTAAATTCTTCCTTAGATTACAAATAAAACAAATGGAAGATGGTATTTTCTTTAATCAATCTAAATATATTAAAGAAATGCTTAAGAAATTTGGCTTAGAAGAATCTAAACCAATGAAAACCCCCATGTCCTCAGATACCAAACTCACGAAAGACAAAGAGTGTAAGTCGGTAGATAGTACCAAGTATCGAAGCATGATAGGTAGCTTATTATACCTAACTGTTAGGATCTTGTACTAGATAGATCTTCTAGCCTATGTGGTTGTATAATACTTATGTAATCACAAGTATATACGTGAGAGACGTGGAGAAAATTTGGATTTTACAAGTGTTTACATATTGTTTAACTTTTCAGGTGACATATGACTAAGCACCTCACATAGGGAAATGTGTTTGATATAGAATTCACCCAGTTCACTCAGATAGGGTTCATGTATATGAAGGAACATCATTTGCATGACATAATCTAGACAGCTACCATAGGCTTGTACTTGACACATAAACCTGACCGAAGGCGGAACTTGATACTGATGCTGGATAGTAGTATATACAGATCTTCATGTGCCGGAACTTAAGCCTTTTGAACTACTATATATTTTTTTCTTTTTTTTAAAATGATAACTAAGGCTTGGCACAGAACTTCATCTTTCAACTTTAACTTCTTCACTTAGGTATTTCAGCAACTTAGCACTAAAGGGAGTGCTTGCAAGAACAGTAACTTGCAATTTAATATCATTATGATTAATCAGGTTTCGGTCTAGTAAATGATGATCAAGCATAAGTTCTAAAGCTTCTAAATTACCGGGTCACTTAAATATAATTATCAACCAATACCACTGCTCCAGAAAAGGTGACAAAACCACATATACACATCCATAAGGATGGAATAGATACATGTGATTGCTCATTCCTTAACTCAAACAAGCTAAAGGCATCAATTATCTTGGGTACCAAAGGTGGGTACCCGAATATTCTTAAGGCTAAATTTCTTACATTTTAGTGGACTGGGTTGTGCTAGCTATAGTGTCAATCCGGTTGGATTTGCCTTACTAAGAATATTTTTTTAATTTTGAAAGTATATATATATATTAAGATTTTTGTTGAAAGTATCAGTTGGAAAAAAAATTGGCAGGATCAAAAATAGAGATTCATGATTAGTTTTCCGTTTTGGCTCCCACTCCAATTTTTTGTTGAACATTCCCTCCATATGTGTTAACTATATTATAGTAGTCTTTTATTAAGTGAAAATTAAGAGAAAACGGTACATCCCAGGTCATAGAGAATTGTATAGTTGCGAGAGAGCTATCCTTAAGCAGACTTCATAATTTTCCAATCTTTAAGCTATATTACCTGCATAAAAGTAAACACACAAAAAGAAAATATTTTTGTTTTTTTAGAAAAATAAACAAAAGATATGAACAATAAGCAATGGAGAGGATCCTCCACATGTAAGTGAAGCACTGGTGCCTCCCCGAGAAAGCACTAATTTTTAAGGAGTGTCGTTAGCTAGACCTGCTTGGTGAGTCATTTCTTTAGAAAGAAGGGAGTGAACTGCTTCCTTTAGTCATTATAATCTTCTTATTCATGATAATAATTGAGTCGATGGCCATTACAATAAATTAAAAAAAAATTTTTTTTCCATCTTTACCTATAATTCAACATTCCGCATGGATATTGATTGTTTTACTAGTATGGTCTAGCAGCGTGATCTTGGTTTTGGCTGTTTGAATTTGTACTTTGAGTGAAAGAGCAGAACCTTATTTCCGTGTTTGAATTCTTTTCTCATCCTTAGTTTTCTATAGTGCCAGACTTTGGTTCTTGCTTTGTATAGACGAGAGTTTTCATAGGCTTGATGTCTAAGTTCATCTAATTCGTGTAATTGAAACATTCGTTTTTCACCAACAGTGATGAGATTTGGATTACAATTCTTGAGGGCTCATTAAGCCGGAGAAAAAAGATGAATGAGGGAAAAAAATAAAATATGAAAAAAGGGAAAGAAAAAGAAGATTGACGGAAAATTTTATGATAAAGAAGAGGAACTGGAACATATAGATAAAGATGGCAAAGTAATATGTTCAATTTCAAATGGTAAATGGCAGTTTTTTCCATATATTAGTTTGTAAGGTGTGGCACCGATAGGTGTTTTGTAAGCAGTGCAAAATGCCCACAGAGCGACATCAAGTTTTCTTGACCAAATAGCAGGATTGTCTTTAACAGTCTTTTCAAGAATTCTTTTAAGAGCTTTGTTCGTGTTTTTAACTTGACCACTAGTTTGAGGATGATAAGATGTAGAGAAACGGTGGTGAACTCCATATCTTTACATGGTCCTTTCTATTATTTTGTTGCAGAAGTGAGTACCTCGGTCGTTGATTAGAGCTTTGGGCATTCCAAAATGGCAGAATAGTTTCTTTAAGAAAGTGATAACCACTCGGGCATCATTGGTTGGTAAAGCTTGAGCTTCGGCCCATTTAGATACGTAGTCGACAGCGACAAGAATGTATTCAAACTTATGTGATTTTGGGAATGGTCCCATAAAGTCAATACCCCATACATCAAAAATTTCACATACTTGAATGTTAGTTAAGGGCATCTCATCACGTTTTGATATATTTCCCGTCTTTTGGCATGCTTCGCAAAGGCGAACTAGAGTATGAGCTTCTTTTATGATTGTCGGCCAGTAAAATCCTGAATCTAGGACCTTTTTAGCGGTTACATTTGGTCCATAATGTCCACCGGTTGGTCCGTGGTGACATTGATCTAAAATGGTTTGGGTTTCTGGTCCAGATACACAGCGTCTGATCATACCGTCAGAACATACTTTGAAAAGATAGGGTTCTTCCCAAAAGTAGTGTTTGAGGTCAGAGAAGAATTTGTTCTTTTGTTGGTACGTCATTCCTTTTGGTATAATATCTCCAACCAAATAGTTTGCAAAGTCTGCGAACCATGGTTCATTTCTGGTGTTAATTTCCATAAGGGTTTCTCCGGGAAAGTTGTCGTCAACCTCACTATCATCACTTGACTCGTTATTGTCAATCCTAGATAAGTGATCGGCAGTAACATTTTCTGTACCTTTTTTATCTTTGATCTCTATGTCGAATTCTTATAGAAGTAAAATCCATCGAATAAGACGGGGTTTTACATCTTGTTTCTTAAAGAGGTGTTTAAGAGCAGAGTGACCAGTGTGAACAATAGTTTTTGATAGTATAAGATATGATCTAAATTTGTCGAATGCAAAAACTACAGCCATAAGTTCTTTCTCGGTTACGGTGTATTTTTGTTGAGTTGGATTGAGAGTTTTGCTTGTGAAGTAGATTGGGTGAAAGTGTTTACCATCTTTTTGACCTAAGATAGCTCTGACTGCTAAATCACTTGCATCACACATAAGTTCAAACGGAAGATTCCAGTTCGGGCTTACGATCACAGAAGCACATGTGAGTTTCTCTTTTAATAATTCGAATGCTTTTTGACATTCATTGTTGAATTTGAACGGAGTATCTTTTTCAAGAAGCTTACTTATAGGTCGGGAAATTTTTGAGAAATCTTTTATGAAACGTCGGTAAAAACCGACATGTCCAAGAAAGCTTCTAACACCTTTGATGTTAGTAGGGGGTGGAAGTTTTGAGATTACGTCGATTTTTGCTTTTTCGACTTCAAGTCCTACGCTAGACACCTTGTGTCCAAGCACAATTCCTTCTTTGACCATAAAGTAACATTTTCCCAATTAAGGACAAGATGAACATCTTTACAACGCTGGGGCATTTTATCGAGATTATTTAGGCATTTGTCGAAAGAGTTTCCAAAGACAGAGAAATCGTCCATGAATACTTTGACGGATTCTTCAATCATGTCATGAAAGATTGCTAACATGCACCTTTGAAATGTAGCTGGAGCATTACATAATCCGAAAGGCATTCACCTATAAGCGTATGTACCAAAGGGACATATGAATGTTGTTTTTTATTGATCATTAGGATCAATAGGAATTTGAAAATATCCAAAAAAACCATCGAGGAAACCGAAATATTTATTTTCTGCAAGTCTTTCCAACATTTGATCCATAAATAGTAAAGGAAAATGATCTTTTACGGCTGCTTCATTTAGTTTACGATAATCGATGCATACTCGCCAACCCGTAATGGTTTGTGTTGGAACAAGTTCATCATTTTCGTTTATGACAAGTGTAATACCGCCTTTCTTTGGTACACAGTGAATAGGACTAACCCAAGGACTATCGAAAATCAGATAAATAATACTGGTATCCAAGAGTTTCACAATTTCTTTCTTAAAAACTTCTTGTATATTTCGATTTAACCTTCTTTGTTTTTAGACAACTGGTTTCTTGTCATCTAGGAGTTGTATCTTGTGTTTATAGACTGATGGACAATACCAGGAATGTCGGTCGTTTTCTAGGCAAAAGCTTCTCTAAGTTTTTTAGGGATGGATACAAGTTTGTTTTTTTTAGCAGAGAGTTTAGATGATGTGATCACAGGAAGAAAAGATGGTTCTTTTAGGAATTCATATTCTAAGTTATGAGGAAGAGGTTTGAGTTCAAGATCTGTAGGAGGTTCTTCGAGATATGTTTTGATTTTATAATCGGTGTTGATGGTGATTTTCTCGAATGGTGGTTCTTCGGTATCGGATTCAGATTTAGAATTTTCATCGGCAGTCATTGCTATGAATTTATCGAATTTAGAAAAGATTTCTTCTTCGAGGAGGGTTCCTTCGATAGAATGGATGATTTTGCTTCATTCATCAAGAAGAGCATCAAAATCTTCTTCTAATATTTCATCGATAACATCGATACTAAAACATGTATCATCGTTTGAGTAAGAGTGTTTCATTGCAGAGTCGATATTAAAGATCATTCGTTCAGTTCCAACTCCAAGATTGAGTTGGTTTTGTTTAACTCGAATTACTGCATCAGCGGTGTGAAGAAAGGGTCGTCCCAAGATAAGGGGAACTTTGATATCTTCTTCCATTTCAAGAATAACAAAATCAGTAAGAAAGGTGAATTTACCAACTTCAACGAGCATATTTTCAACTATTTCAACAGGGTATTGGAATGACCTGTCGGCTAATCTTACACTCATTTTGGTAAGTTTAAGAGTTTTGAGAGATAGTTTTGCATATAAGGAATATGGCATAAGGTTAATGCTAGCACCAAGGTCGGCCAAAGCATTGCAGGAGAAGGTTTTGTTGAAATTATATGGAATAAGGAAACTTCCAGGGTCTCCGAGTTTTGATGGAACTTTATTTTGGATCATCACGGAACTTTCATTGCTTAGGAAAGCGGCAGAAATTTGTTCGATTTTATGCTTGTTGCTTATGAGTTCTTTGAGAAATTTGCCATAGTTAGGCATTCCCAGCTATAGACGTCGCAAGAGGTCGTTGATTCAGGATGGCCTTGGATCATGTCGAGGTTTTCCGTCATTGGGCCTCCATTTTTTCTTTTCTTAGGCGTTGAGGTTATGGGATCTTTGGTTTCTATGGTTTTAGTAACAGTGTTTCTTTGACTAGTTTCAGAAGTTGAGTTTTTGTGGGGTAGGTTCATCGTCTTCATCATCGCTATCGAAGTTGATAGGGTTTTCAGGATTGTTTTGTTGATGATTCAAGTTATTTGGTGGACCATAGGATTTACCACTTCTTGTGAATACGACATTTACATGCTCATTACGAGATTGTGGTGGTTGGTAAGCTTTAGAGTTGCTACCTCGTGGGTTTGGTTGAGTGTTGCTTGGAAGAGACACAAAAGGTCGACCAGATTGCTTGTCAGCGAGTCTATCGAACTTAGTTTCAAGGTTTTGAATTGAAGCTTGATGATTTTTGGCTACTGTTTTGAGTTGAGTTTTGAGGTCCATGAATGTTTCTTTGACAAAAGCGTTGGTTGATTGCTGAGATTTCATGAAATCGTTGAATTGTCTTTGAAGATCATAGGATTTATCATCGGTGTTGGATCGGTAGTTATCTTGGTTGTAATCATTCCGTCCGCTTGAATGCCAATTATCGCGATTCGAGTATCAGTAATCAATGTAAAAACGAGTCTTACGGAAAGTTTGCATGAATTTAGCTTCTTCTTCATGGGACATAGGTATGTCATCATCGTCAAGATCGGGTATTGGTTGTTTAGCACGAGATTGGAGTTCTTTGTACTGAGCATCCATTTTTATGGTCATGGCATCCATTCGGGCCATAATTTTGTCAGTATCGGAATTACTATTACCTTCATCGGCGAAAGCAACAGTTTTCTTAAGAGATGATTTGGTTTTTTGTTTTTTAGCTAGTCAAGCTTGATAAGACTTTCATCTTCTAGAAGCTGATAGCTTGATTGGTATTTACTAGAGGAAATACCACAGCTGCAATATTTAGAACTTCTTGGGTTATTTCGTTGAGACCATGATAAAAGATTTTGATAATATTGCCTTTGGACAGATTATGACCATGGCAATTTCTGAGCATTTCCTTCATACGAAGCCAAGCATCGGTTAGAGATTCATTTTCATGTTGAGAAAAAGCACGGATTTCTCCGAGGAGTCGGTCAAAAAGAGCTGGGGGAAAGAATCGGCTAATGAAAGCAGTTCGAAGTTCATCCCACGTTTCGATAGTTCCTTCGTTGAGTTCGTCCAGCCATGTTTTTGCTTCTCTAGTGAGTGATAGGGGAAACATCATTAGGCGGACAACTTCATTCTCGGTATCTCTGTATTTAAACATATCGCAGATTCTGAGGAATTCATGAATGTGTTTATGAGGATCGGTTTTGGTTCTACCATCAAATTGGTTTCCTTTGACAAGAGTCAAGTGGTTACCTTTAATAGCAAATTCGTTTGCGGTTTCAGGAATAGTGATTGCGGAACCGGGAGTCGGAGCGACAACACGGTCGGCAGCCCACATGGGTTCATCATCCATTGGATCGTAATTTCGAAGAATATCAAGAAAGTGACGGAAGTAATTGATGTTAAGAATTGGCGGGTAGACAATTCTCGGGTGTTGTGGTGGATTGTTTCTTTGATCGTATGGAACTCTTCTGTTTCGTCGACGAAGTCTTCGATTCAGAGTACGTTCAGGTTCAGGTAACGGTTCAACAAGTTCAGAATTGGAAGCACGTGTATGCATCCAAAGGAGAAATTGTTTGGGTCAGTTTTCCAGAAAACTGTACGACGATTTTTGAAAAAGAGGGGGAGTTAAAGTAATTTTCCAGAGTTGACTACAGAACAGCTTAAAAATCCCCGGCAGCGGCGCCAA
This sequence comes from Tanacetum coccineum, assembly GCA_026074375.1. Classification (NCBI taxonomy): domain Eukaryota; kingdom Viridiplantae; phylum Streptophyta; class Magnoliopsida; order Asterales; family Asteraceae; genus Tanacetum; species Tanacetum coccineum. The sequence continues at coordinate 59,795 of BQNB010000977.1, forward strand.
AAACTTTGATGTGTTTCAAAAGCTTTAAATTTATAATGACTGAAAATACCAATTTTATTATAGGGAAACACACGGGTAAAAGTATAACCCACGTATGTAGTATAATCTTTTTAGGTAAGACCAGGTCGTCCACAGGGATTTGAGTAGTGTTCAAATAATCAGAAGAAAAATAGACTTTAACAATTTTGAAAATAACTTTTATTTTACTCAGTGATAATAAAGATGACTACTCGGATAGTTAAGAATAACTTATAAGTAGGGGTAATGATTAAGACCTCCAAGATGGAACCTTAACTTATAAAAATGATTTCTCGTTAAAAAACGTTTTCACAAATTAACTTAATTAACTTAAGACTTATATTTAGTTGACTAAACCAAATGTGTCACTCAAATGATCCAGTTACTTATTATATCAAAGCTTATTTTGTTTATCAATTTACGAAAGTGGATTTCTCGACACAGACGATAAGGGTCGTAGACAAATCTTTAAAACCATATAGATCATAACGGGTCTTTCGACCTATACCGATATGATTATATAATCTAAGTTGATAAACCAAACCGACAAGATAAGATATAATAGGGTTGCAACATAAGCTTGAGATTAATGAGATTACGATCATACCAAACACTTATTTATTATCATAACTTCACCGAGTAGTCATGAGAGAATTAGCCTCTAATGGCTATGTACTTCATAACATAACTTGATTCAACAAGAAACTTCATTATTTCAATAAACTAAGATGATATTCTTCTTCGTTCTTTGTTGTTTAATTTTGAATCTTCAAAAGGTATGGTGTTTATGGCTTTGGAAAAGGTTGGGAAAGTTTAGAACATCATAAGGAAGAAAGGGTTGTGTGTGAGATGAGAGAAGTGTGTAAGAATGAGCTGATGAAATGTGTGAGAATTTTGGCTTTATTTATAGGCTGAATTTTGGGTAAAAGTGCGGCGCACAAAATAAATTGTGTGGCGCACATGGTGTGTTAATGCACCAGTATTAGTTGACTTCATTTATTTTCATAGACAGATGGGAAGTGAGGCGCACAATCTTTAAAGTGCGGCGTACTATGGGAGTTAATGCATTATTTTGACTGAGCCTTTAAGTCTTTTGACTTTCAAGAGAAGTGCGGCGCACATGGAGTAAGTGCGGCGCATAATTGCACTTTTAACCTTAAGACTTTATCTTTTCTTGTATCTTGCTTTTCGAAGTGTATAAGTACTTGATCTTTGCTTTGCTTAAACTCGGAATGTCTTCAAGTGAACCTGCAAGTATTTCATGCTATTAAGTATCAAAAGTTTACGAGAAATGATAAAATATGTAAAAATAACGCCACCGAAAACATGTATAAGTTAGGCGTTATCATGGATGGTTTCTTGGAAGACTCCGACTCTTTGGTTCTTCACCTCTTTGTCTTCTTACCCTAGTTTGGTCCAGTAGAAGGGTCTTCATCATCGTTATCATCATCATGCTGTCTTTTATGATTCTTTACTGTATCAGCAACTCCCTTATCCATGGTATTTTCATCATCTATCAAAGCTTCTATAAGATCATGGTACAATGCGTGATTAGCAATAAGTCTATTAAAAGACTTGTTTTCGTGCATGGTTTGGTATAGAGCGCTTTTCTGATCATATTCTTTTAGTGCTGCCTTGTCGATAAACTTAATTGTATACTTTAGCATCTTTTGCTTCTCAGCTTGTTCCCTCTTGATCTTGTGAATCTCTGAAGCACTCTTCTCAGATTCTTGTTTAAGGTCAACTGTTTACTCAGGAGCTGGCTTCACAGAGTATTTCTGAATAAGGTCTGTAGTTTGTCTCTGTAGAACCTTTTGAAGATCATCATCGATTTTAGATCCAAGATATTGTTCAAAAACCATTAGAACTTGTGGCTTGAGAGTAGCAAGAGCTTTAGCAAAGTGATCTATTTTCTTTAGCTCAGACACATCCTTTTCCAATTTTGAAACTCTTAGCTGAACAGCAAAGAGTGCATCGGATTCAAGGACAACAGTGGTGATGGTTGAAGCATCGGTTGTGATTGGTGGTGTAGGGATTTATGCTGTTGTTTGGTGAGGTACATGTGGTATGATGGAGACAGATGACAGGGTTAGAAGAGTTGTTGCAGGAGCCATTGAAGGAGTTACGGGTATAGGAGTGAGGACAAAAGGGCTCAGAATCCAAAAACAGGGTCTAAGTAAGGACTGATGGGATATTGGTTATGTAGAATTTAGGATTGTTTTTAATTTTATAAACGTGTTGTCTCAAATCTGTGGTGTCCTTAACTGTACTAACTAAAGAAGTATATGATGCAAGTTTAAGAAATTGATCACCAAAACCTGAAGATACATATAAGCTGGAGCTTGTTGAGGGGTGAACAACTCGTGACTGGGCAGGTTAGGTCAAACCATAGTATTGGACTTATTGCCGTTGCAATGTATGATTTGATGTGATTCTTTGGGTTTTGTGTGCATTATATTGTGTTTTATGAGGTATTGGTACATCATCCTATTGAGTGTGATCTTCTCAATGAGATGGATTGTTGGTGGGAAAATTGGTGTGTTCATTGTCGTTCACTTCTGAGTGACAAAGAAATGTTATTATAGGATTTGAGCGTTTTGTATTGAATGTGTACGAATTTTTTCGTATACGTATTTTTGTGTTAGTAATTTGATAGGTTTAGATTTTAGGTTGTAAGTTAAGAAAAAATCGTAAATTTTTATTTTGGAAATAATTTATGTTGAAAATGAAAAGTTAAAAGTCATTTTTAAAGTCTAGTGAATTCTCGTTTTTGCAAAAAGGTATAGTCAATATTTGTAAGTTTTTAATAAAAATTTAAGGATATATAAGTAATAATGTAATTAATAAATAAATAAAAAAAAATATTTTTTTATAGATGAATAGTAAAAACGAATTTAAAGAGGATAAGGGGAAAGAAAAGAAAAAAAAGAGTTTTAAAAGGAAACAAACTCTAATTAGATATTATCTATAATTAATTGGGGGCCTATAAATACAAAATAAATCCCATAACCCTCCTCCCCTATTGCTCGACCGATCCAGAGAGAAAAAAAAGAGAAGAAATTTTTTAGGGTTTAAGGTATTTTCTAATTCTTTGTTTAATTCTAGTTTTTATTTTAATTCTTGTAATCTAAGCATGATGGATTAGGTTTAATCATGAAAATAAATTAGGGTTTTAAATTTTCTGGAGTTTATAGTTTAATGATGATTGTTTGATCATTGGTTCAATTGGTTTCGTGATTTAATCATGCGTTAGGGTCTAGATCGCCCGAATTAGTTGTTTAATTCACTGCAGAAAATTAGGCAGTTTTGTAACGGTCATAACTCAATCATAAATTATCAAATAAACAATTTACAACATACTGGAGATAACCTCAGAGAGTCTACTTTCCAGCAAAGTTGGTCTCGTGAGTTTTTATGGTCGGGAAGTGGGTCAAAAGGTCTTTACAAAATCAGTGTGTAAAACTATGACGAATTTCAGTTTTGGTTTTGATTTTTCTAAAAATACTTAGACATCTAGTTAGAGGCTCTAAATCATGTGGAAGTTAGTTTATATATTGTGTGTGACCCCTGAATTTTTGCTAAGTAGGTTATGAAGTTTAAGTGGGTTATCTAACGTCATACTTTTAGGGGGTCAGATTCTGGCCGAATTCTGGACACTTTGGATTAATGAATTTCTAAAGGGTATTTGTAAAAGGGTAATGGCTTTGGGAGAGCTATGAGAGGTTCATAGGACATATATGTAGCATGGTGAATTTTGGTTTGAATTGTGGAAGTGTTTAAGTGGTACGTTTAGGACGCGTAAGTGAGTATAAAATTCTGCTCTAATCCAGAAAATTTAAAGTGTAGTATTGAAGTGTAAATGGTGTATATAAGAGTTGGAAAAGGTTTAAAACAAGTATAGAACTATGGTAGATAGCTTAGATATCCATCATAGTTGAGGTTACATCATATTGGGTTGAATGCCTAATTGATGGTAGCTTATTGTGTGCTTAATTGTTTAGATTATCCGTGAAGTGTTTGTGAAGCTTTTGTTGGATTCTTTTGGGAAGCTAAGCATCAGGTGAGTTTCATAGTCCCTCTTTTTAATGTTTTAAATTGGGATGGAAATGATGCTAAGTGTTTTGGAAATGTTTTGAATTGCTGTGATTATGTGTTTTGATTGCGTATGCACATTATGTGACTGCATATGGCTTGCTGTTGCATGATATTGTGTTGTGTTGCATGATCATCTCACGGATCGTTAATTTGAGATTGATCAACTCAGTGAATTGGTATGGGTCCAGGCCTAAATATAAGCTTCAGCTGGTAGACTTTTATGTGCGTAAGTGACGTATGTGGGATCGGAGGGGTAGGCCTACCCAGTATATGTATGGTTGGTTTGATATGGTGATTTGGTTTGCATGTTAGCATAAGTTCATATGTTGCATAATTGTCCTATATTGTTTTGATAATCACAGTAATTGGTTTGAAAGGTTTATAATGTGAGTCTTAAACCTATGACTCCCACCAACTGTTATAAAGACACCATTAGGTGTTGGGTATTGTTATGACACTTTGTGTCTTTGCTTTACTTTAGTATTCTCTATATAGACACCATGTGTTGTGATGATATCCATTTTTGTTTACGCCTCGCGTTTCTGCCTTGGCGGGGTGTGACAACCTGGTAAAAGAAAAAATATTTAGTCGCCGCAACAGTCGCCATCCTCCTCCAACCATCGTCGATGTTGTCCTCCTCCTCCAACAAAACTGTTCTTGTATTTTAATGGAATAATGAACATATTTTTTCAACATCAGTTTCCAACAACCATATTTTTAAGATCGAAACTAACAAAAAAGAAGATCCAACGCATTTATTTTTCAGATCGAAACTCTTTTATTTTTCAGATCGAAACTAACAAAAAAATTGTTTTATTTATGTTTAAGCAAAAAATGACTACAAAATCAAAATGTATTGTCATATAAACAAAAAAAAAATCGAATTAAAACTACTTACGAACTTTGTAGATCTGGATTGATGTTCGCTCGATCAAAAAAAAAGTGTTGAATTCGAGTAATAAGAAACCCACTCCATTAAACAGGGATCTTTAAATTTCTATTTCATGTCTTTTAATTAGAGTACCAAGAAACAAAAAACGAGATCTGATTTAGGTTAAGAAAGAAACAAAAATGGTTGGTGCTTATGTTTTGGTTTCATGATATTTTAATTTTGGTTTAAAGGGTCAATGCATATAATACGGTTTTAAGCAATTTTTTAGGGAAGAATACAAAATTACTCAATTGCCCTTCTTGCTTATTTTTAATTATTATATAATTCGAATTATTTACAAAGATGCCATATTGCATTGATATTATGTACAACATGCATTATTAAGAGTAAAAAAGCTAGTACTGTAGGTTATGTAACAAAAATAATTCTGCAAAGAAAATGCCACTATATATATTATGTATATATATATATATATATATGTATATATATGTATATTAATGTAACATCCGAGAATTTTCGAATTTAGAATGACGATTTTAATCTTTGACTTTTAGGGTCTGGCTTGACTTATAAGAACAATCATCTAAATCACGTTTTCACGACTCGGAATCTAAAGCAACTCCATGTAAAACGAAATTCCTGACAACTTTTTAGTTTTGCCCGAGACCTGGAAACGAGCCGAAAAGGGCTAAAACAGCACCACAAAGATTAAACGAATAACATACAACGTGGAAACCACAAAAATAATTAAATTTGTTTTGTTATTTAATTATCAGTATTTATTTATTAACAATATTAAATAAATTATTCATCATTTTAATGAAAAGCGTTGTTGATAACGCGAATACTCGAGCTTAAATCCATTTTTTATTTCGGACGAGGCGAAACCAATTGGTATCAGGAGCCAAGGTCACTCAAGATTTTTAAAATATACTGTATTTTAAAGCTTGGATCGATCTATGGATTCTGACTAATATCTAGAAGGGCAATCTATGCAAAGACTATCACTTTTTGAAAGTGATAGTTTTATTTATTGGAAAAATAGATTCGAGACATTTGTTAAATCAAAAGATCTAGATCTTTGGCATGTTATTACCAACGGTGATTTTCAACCTATTGAACAAAATCCGGAAACTAAATTAGATGAGGTTATCCCTTTTGAAAAACAAAGTGATGATCTTAAAAAGAGACGTGCGAAAAATAACAAAGCTAAAATGGTTATTTATAATGCTTTGCCTAGAAAATAATATGAAAGAATTTTCATGTGTAATACGGCAAAAGAAATTTGGAAAACATTATTAATTACCCACCAAGGTAATAGTCAAGTCAAAGATAATAAGATCAACATTTTGGTTCAACAATATGAACAAGTCATCATTTCTGAAGACGAATCTATATATAGTGATTTTGCTAAATTTAATACTATTATTACTAGTCTAAAAGCTCTTAATGAAGGTTATTCTAGCATGAACTATGTTAGGAAGTTTCATAGGGCTCTACATCCTAAATGGAGAGCAAAGGTCACGGCGATTGAAGAGTTGAAAGACTTAACGTCACTATCTCTTGATGAACTTATCGATAATCTCAAAGTTTACGAAATGATCATTAAGAAAGATTCCGAAATAGTCAAAGCAAAAGTTGAAAGGAAATCTCTTGTTTTAAAGGCTAGGAAAGAATCTAGTGATGAGAGTGTTCGCCTTCCGAAGTGAAGACGAGAGTACGCCATGGCGGTAAGAGACTTCAATAAGTTCTTCAAAAAAAGAGGAAGATTCGTGAGACAACCTCAGAACGACAAAAGACGTTCTAAGATGCCGAGGACGACAAAAAACGGTAAAACGTGATTGAAAATCTTTAGATGCGGCGACCGAATCATCTTATTGGAGAATGTCAAAAGACCTAAAAGAAAGAACCAAAAGCTTTTGTCGGAGGTTCTTGGAGTGATAGCGGTGAAGAAGATGACGAGAAGGTCAAAAACAAAATGTGTCTTGTAGCTCAAGCATCAAGTGAGGTATGTTCCGAATCCTCTTACTTTAGTGATGAAAACTCATCAATAGATGATTTAGTATTAGATAATGAATATGATAAACTGTTTAAAATAAGTTTAAAGATAATCACTAAAAACAAAAGATTAAAAGCCGCTAGAACTAGTTTAGAAAAGGAAATTAGTATTCTAAAAGAAAAGGTGTCTACACTCTAGAAAAACAAGGGAGTTGATCTCGAATGTGTAAAATGTCATTGGCTTAAAATTGAAAATGAAAAACTTAAAGAGGAAGCTCTTAAACTAACCAAATTTGAAAAGAGTACACATTGCTTAAATAAAATGCTAAATAATCAAAAACCCTCTGGGGAAAAGTTAAGTTTAGGGTTTAATTCATTCGAAGCATCATCCAATGTAACTAAAGAAACAAAATTTGTGAAAGCCCAAAAAAAGCGTCCTCTAATGGAGGCCTATAAATATGGGCGGCCCCCTTAATATGCAGGTGACCCCCAAAGCAAATATGGGACCACCGCCAGCAACTACGTTTGGATCTAAAAAAAGTTTATTTTTTCAAAAACCTATTTTGGGTCCTAGACCAAAACACATAATAGTAAACAATGTAAAAGTTCATGTTGCTAGTGATAATGAAGTTAAACAATTTTATAAGCCATTATCAAACCCCGGAGTTGGATTTTTAAAACCTAATTTTAGATCAAAAACTCCACCACCTAGAAGAGTCATCAATAATTATCCTCGTTTGAAGACACCACAACCAAAAAGAAACATTGGTCGACAAAATCAACCACGTGGCTTTCCTGTAACTTGGAACAACTTCCCACGTCAAAGTTACATGTCATGGGAAATGTGTCTTCTATTTTCACATCCCAACCAATTGCATCAAAGGAGGTTCTTGGAGTGATAGCGGTGAAGAAGATGACGAGAAGGTCAAAAACGAAACGTGTGTCATAGCTCAAGCATCAAGTGAGATATGCCTTGGAGTCGACTTGGAACCCGATGAGTAGATAAAGGATATCGGATGCTCCAAACACATGACGGGTAACCGAAAGCTCTTCTCAAGCTACAAGGCATACAACAGAGGTAATGTAATTTTTGGTAGTAATCTTTGCGGTAACATCATTGGCAAAGGTACGATTTCGAATGACTCTCTCAAAATATATAATGTAGAACATGTAGATAACTTAAGATTTAACTTGTTAAGTATAAGACATATATGTGATAATCAGTGTAGAGTCACTTTCTCTAAACATGATAGTGAAATCACTAAGGATGGTAAGGTCATAGGTAGAGGTATTAGGAAGAAAGGCTTATATGTGATGAAATTAGAAAATAAGCCCAAAGACCAAATTTGTCTAGAAACGATTGATGAAAATTCCACGTTGTGGCATAGGAGATTAGGTCACGCAAATATGCGTCTCATTCAATCGTTAGCATCTAAGGAATTAGTTAGAAACTTACCTAAGCTTAAGTTTGATCAACACTTCTGTGATGCTTTAAAAATTAGAAAGCGAGCTTACGCTAGTCATAAGGCTAAGAATATAGTCTCAACGACTAGATGCTTAGAACTCCTTCATATGGATCTCTTTGGTCCATCCACCGTACGGAGTTACGGAGGAAACCGCTACACCTTAGTCATAGTAGATGACTACTCTAGGTATACTTGGACTAGATTCCTTAAGGATAAAACCAAAGCTTTCGATCAATTCAAAATATTTAGTAAGAAAATTCAAAACCAATTAGGATGTACAATAGTGTCAATAAGAACCGACCACGGTAGGGAATTTGATAATGAGGTGCAATTTGGAGAGTTTTGTAATGCCAATGGTATTACACATAACTTCTCAGCTCCATGCACTCCTCAATCAAATGGCGTGGTTGAAAGGAAAAATAGGACACTTCAAGAAATGAGTAGGACTATGTTGAATGAGCAATCGTTACCACAAAAGTTTTGGTGTAACGCAGTAGACACTTCAACATACATTCTCAATCGAATCCTAATTAGAGCCATCTTAGGAAAAACACCTTACGAACTCTTAAGAGGTAGGAAACCTACTTTAGATTACTTTAGAGTGTTTGGAAGCAAGTGCTTCATTTTAAACACTAAAGACTACCTTACAAAGTTTGACCCAAAGTCATACGAATGTATCTTTTTAGGTTACTCTCAAAATAGTAAAGCCTACATCATCCTAAATAAACACACTAGGAAATTTAAAGAATCACTTAACGTGACATTCAATGAAACTCCTCCACCCTCTAAGACATCACCCTTGGTGGATGATAACTTAGATGAAGAAGAAGCAATTAAGGTTACCGAAAAGAAAAACCTAGAAAATGACATTGTGGATGAAACTTTAGAGATTGACGAAATAGTCAAAATTAAGGAATCTAGGAACCATCTCTTATAAAATGTCATAGGAAACCTTAACCAAAGAACCCTTAGATCACAAGCCCAAAACCAAAGTAACTTCTTTTGTTTTATATCAATTATAGAACCTAAGAATGTGAATGAAGCCTTAACTGATGATAGTTGGATAGTCGCTATGCAAGAAAAATTAAATCAATTCATTGCTAATGATGTTTGGGACTTAGTTCCACAACCTAGGAATATGACAAATATAGGAACTAAGTGGGTGTTTAGAAATAAGTTAGACAAGAACGGTATTGTTTCTCGAAATAAGACTAGGTTAGTTGCTCAAGGCTATAATTAACAAGAGGGCATCGATTATGATCATACTTATGCCCCAGTTGCTAGACTTGAGTGAATTAGGATACTATTAGCTTATGCTTGTGCTTTAGACTTTAAACTATTCCAAATGGATGTAAAAAGTGCATTCCTGAACGGTTTTATCAATGAGGAGGTATATGTGGCACAACCTCTAGGAATCATTCACTTTCAAAAACCAGATCATGTTTATAAACTAAAGAAAGCTTTATATGGTCTTAACCAAGCACCCAAAGCTTGGTATGATAGATTAAAAGCTTTCCTTATTAAACATGATTACAAAATAGAAATGGTAAATAACACTCTTTTTACTAAGAAGAAAAGTTCAAACCTCATCATGGTTCAAATATATGTCGATGACATCATATTCGGTTCGACTTGTCAAGACATGTGTGATGAGTTTGCCAAAATCATGCATGACGAGTTCGAGATGAGCATGATGGGCGAACTTAACTTCTTCCTTGGACTACAAATAAAACAAATGGAAGATGGAATTTTCTTTAATCAATCTAAATATATTAAAGAAATGCTTAAGAAATTTAGCTTAGAAGAATCTAAACCAATGACAACCCACATGTCCTCCGATACCAAATTCTCAAAAGACAAAGAGTGTGAGTCGGTAGATAGTACCAAGTATCGAGGCATGATAGGTAGTTTATTATACCCAACGGCAAGTAGGCCCAATATCATGTTTAGTGTCTGCCTTTGTGCCCACTTCCAAGAGGCTTCCAAAACCTCTTACCTTGAAGCGGTTAAACGTATCTTCTGATACATTAAAGGTACTACACACTTAGGAATATGGTATCCTAAGGGGACCGGCATAGAAACAGTAGTATATGCCGACTCTAACCATGCGTGAGATTATGTGGACCGAAAGAGCACTAGAGGTATTTGTACATTCGTGGGATGTTGTTTAACATCTTGGTTCTCGAAGAAACAAACCACTCTTGCTATATCCACTACCGAAGCCGAATACGTTAGCGCCGGAAATGTGTCAACCATGACTTGAGCATGTTAGTCAAACTATTTAAGTAAACATATGAATATGTATTTATGTGTTAGTAATATTAGGATGAGATTAAGTTTTAGTGGTAAGGATATGAAAGAAATAAAATTTCTATTTTTGGAATGTTAGGTTTAATAAAAATGAAAAGTTAATTATTTTTAAAAGTTTAGTAAATTGCGTTTACGCAAAAAGGTATGCGCAAATAAGCTTAGATTTTTATAGAAAATTAAGGTAATGTTAACAATTAAGTAATTAATTAATAAATAAAATAAATAAAAGGAAAAGATGCCATTCGGCCGAATAAGGGAAAGCAAAGAAAAAAAAGGAGTTTTAAAAAAAAACAAACTCTAATTAGATTTTATCTATAATTAATTAGGGGCCTATAAATACAAAAAAAATCCCAAACCTTCCCCCCTTTGTAGAACCGGTCGAACAAGAGAGAAAAGAGGAGGAAAAAAATATACTCATAAATAAACATAGGTGATTTTTGGTATGAATTATAGAGGTCAGTAAGTAGAGGTTTTAAGTACGTTAAATCACGTTAAAATTCTGCTGTTTTGAACAAATTGTGACTAAATAGTGAAACTTATTAATGAAGTGGTTAAAGTTGGGTATGGTGTCGGGGTGACCCATAGGGTTAATATAATACCTTAGACATCCATCATATGATTGTTACATGTGCATTAAGCTTTTGGCTTAGTAGCGTGTAACACGAGTTATTTTATTATATAGATTTGTGCTAGTTATTTGTGAAGCTTATTGTTGGAATCTTTTAGAAAGCTAAGCAAACGTGAGTTTCATAGCCCATTTTTCTCATGTTATTTTGGGGTGAGAATGATGCTTGTTGTCGTGTTAAAATGTTTTTAAGCTTGTTGTAGTTATGTGTATTGGATCGTGGGCACGTTCTGCCCCATTGTGTTGCGATATGATATGTTTGGTATTGTGGATCACAATATGCAAAACGAGGTGTGACGGTGGTAAGACTGCGTGAGCTAATATGAGGCCATGTAGCGCACATATGTAGTTGATATGATTGTGGATCGTGGGCACGTTCTGTCCCGTTGTTGTTAATTGTTGTCAAGAATTGTTTTGGTAATTGCAGCAGCTAATTGAAAGTTTCTTTTGGATATTGTTGTATGTCGTAAACCTATGATTCTTGCTCAACTTGATGTTGACGTTTTAAGCATCATTTTCAGGTTAGCTTAATGGTGCTAAGATAGAGCAAAGTGGCTAGAAGAGATCGTATGATGCTTGGAGTTTATTTGTGCTTTCTGTTTGATAAATGCGTTTGCATGAATTATTTGGATTATGTTTTGCATGTCATTTATTGACGAGACCTCTTTCTCATTAATAAAGACACCGTTAGGTTTTGGGTATTGTTATGACACTTTGTGTCTTTGCTTTACTTTAGTTTTCATTTTAGTATTCTCTATATAGACACCATGTGTTGTGATGATATCCATTCTTGTTTACGCCTCGCGATTCCGCCTTGGCGGGGTGTGACAGATTGGTATCAGAGCCTTTGGTTATATAGAAGTAGGTGGTTGAGCCTTGACTATAACCTAAGGCTCCTTCATATAGATGCATTTAGGGCTTAATTATTTAATGCTATAACTTCTATGTTTCCCCTCTATTTTTGCATAGCTTATATATCTCTTATTTTGCTAAGTTGTCATTTTAGTCATTTTGCCTACCATTATTGGATATGATATGTATTACTTTCTTAGTATTTTAGCTATGTTTTTCCCCACCCGTAATAAGTCTCGTTGGGGAACCGTTTTCCCAACTGAACTTAAGCGTTATAAAGAGCCTCTTGTGGAACCGAAGGAGATAAGATAGTTGATCGTTTGTCGAATTCGCATAATAGGGCTGGACCCGTGGAGTCGGGTGATTCTTGCAGAGGCAAAGTCAAACCCAAGCGAGGACCAGCATAAGTTTATCCCGTCCTTTACCCCGTCATGATGTTATTGATTATTTCTTTCAGATATTTCATATTTTGGGAATCGTTGAAAGATTTTCGTTCCTTTATGTCGTTTCGATTTCAATTTGATATAAGTAAGTAGTTATTTGATAGAGCATCTTTTATGTGTTAAGTTTAAGAAATTTGGTCTAGAAGATTCTAAACCAATGAAAACCCTCATGTCCTCCGATACTAAACTCACGAAAGAGAAAGTGTGAGTCGATAGATAGTACCAAGTATCGAGGCATGATAGGTAGTTTATTATACCTAATGGCAAGTAGGCCCGATATCACGTTTAGTGTCTGCCTTTGTGCCCGCTTCCAAGAGGCACCCAAAACCTCTCATCTTAAAGCGGTTAAGCGTATCTTCTGATACATTAAAGGTACTACGCACTTAGGATTATGGTATCCTAAGGGGACCGACATAGAAACCGTAGTATATGCCGACTCTGATCACGCGGGAGATTATGTGGACCGAAAGAGGCACTACGGTATTGTACTCGTATGATGTGGATTGACATCTTGGTCTCGAAAGTACACAAACCGCTCTTGCTATATCCACTACCGAATCTGAATACGTAAGCGCCGGAAAGGCATGTCAACAAGCACTATGGATGAAACAAGCTCTCATCGACTACGACGTACGACTTGACGACGATCCCATCATGTGAGACAATAAAGGCGCGATTAACCTTAGCAAAAACCCGGTGCAACATTCTCGAACCAAAAACATCAAAATTCGTCACCACTTTCTTTGTGATAATGTCCAAAAAGGACATATCTCATTCAAAAAGTACGCGTCCGTCCGACAATATTGCCGACATTCTTACTAAACCCGTTAAACGTGAATCGTTTAACTATCTACGTCTTGGTTTAGGAATGATGGAACACATTCCATAAATCATATTGGTTTGCTTCTCCTTCTTCTGTCTTGATTCTAGTCTGTGTTCCACTTCTTGTCGTGACAACTTAATTACTTCATCCGAAGTACTTTAAGCATCTTTAATTGGCGAAATGCAAATTAAAATGTCACTCCTCCTTAAATAATTTTCGTCAAAAACCAAGTCCAAAACCCTTTACTGAAGACGGCCCCCCCCATATAGCACCCCCAATAATAAATAGGGACCGCTAAAGGATATGGGACCAGCAACAGCAGATCATAATATGAAATACTTAAACAAAAAATTTAAAAACACAAAAACAAACACCCTCTTATCTGCTGCACTCGACGAACACGACCCAAAACCCACCAAAACTCAAATCCAACCATTAAAACATCAATTGAAGATCAAATCAGCACTAATAATCAAACCTAACATCACAAAGATCATCAATTGTAAGTCATTTCATCTATTGTCTTTCAATTTGAGTCTAGGGTTCATGATGAACACCAAAAATTGAAATTGGGGATTTTCTATTTTTTCTGTCATTTATACTATTAAACTACTAGTATACAATTGTACAACTAATATGCGTTCCGAGACAGAGAATTTGCACATAATTAATACTTGTAAAAAATTGATTTTAAACTAAAACCCCAATTTTATTTTTTAAATCACTCACGTTAGGAATATAATAAAATTATTGTTATGCATTGTCAATACAACATAAAAACATTTTCAAACACATGCATAATGATCTCATGAACAAAGGTCGAGATACATAATTCATATGTATTTGTCGACAATGTTTGGATGAGCAAAATCAAATTAAGGAGTGTTTGGGTTAACTCTTAGGATTTTATGGTTAGGTCGAGTTAATCGTTACTCCACATTTGTTGCATATAGGCACACACTAGGCACGAACTCAAAACATCAATACAAGTATAAGCGATTAAAATATGGTCTTGTTTGTGTCTTTCTAGGTAACAATGTCTCGAGCTACCGGTCTAGATCATCAAAAGATACAAAACTACATACCCCTAATATCAAATGAATTTAATCAACCATTGCTAAACATAATGGCAAATCTTGAAAAACGGTACTTTTATGAGGGAAGGGTTGTAAGTCCAAACTTCGAAAATATGAGTCATATTCCTGCTAAGTTAGAGTCAATCGGCTTTGATTGTTTGCTAGACATTAATGAACAAATTGTACCTCGCTTTGTTCTCGAGTTTTATTGTCAACTCACTTTTACCTATAATCCTGAGGGTCAATTTGTTGTCAACTTCGTCATTCAAAATAAGTCATTCTCCCTCACTCTTGAGGAATTCGGTCAAATTCTAAAAATCCCATTCAAAGGTCAAGCCTCTAACACCGAAATGTGGTCTCTTGACCATTTGTCAGTAAGTGTTCCAAGTAGAGGTCTTTATAAAACCAAACCTCCGTCTCCAAGAGTCATTAAGACTCTTATTCAAGTTCCTCGACAAGGTCAAGAGACTCGTACCAAAAATAAGAAAACCATTGTCGTAGGTGAAAACAAAATTTTAACCCGAGAGATTCAAACTCATATGAAACCTTGGGTTGATATTATTCATGAAAATGCCATTTGTCTAGGAGGACATAGAGATCATGTCTCCACTTGTCTTTGTCACATGCTTTATTGCATTGAGACATCCACTCCTTATAACCTAGAATTTTTCATTCTCAATAGAATGGAAAAGACTCGATTCAAACCAAAGGAACTCTTACCTTATGGAATGCTCTTGACTAGGTCATTCAAACATGCCGTGTCCGTCTCTCCTGGGCTAGCTTTTGATCATTATCTCTCACATGATCGAGCCATGCATCCGCTCGCTCCTCATTATGAGCGAAAGACACGAGCGAATCGAGGCATGAAAAGACCTCGTGAATAAAATGCTAGCTCTTCCTCCACAACTCAAAATCATCATTCCTCATCTCGTTCACTTGATCACATGGTTGATGAAAATGATGATGAATCATTTCACTCCAATTCCTCTTCTCATTCTCAACAAGTCTCTTCTTCATCTAATGTTGCTTCTAGAGTCCGTCAAAACCCTTCTCATGAAAGTCATGACTTTAACACCTTTCTATCTGAAACTATAACTCTTCAAACTCAACAATGAAATGCTCACCGAGACTGGTTAAGGTCAATCAGACAAGCTCTCAAGAACATGATGGGAGGAAAAAGGAAGTAAAAATGTCAGCATAACTTTTAAGAGACTATTATTAGTACTATTATCTCTCTTATCTAATACATTATGTCTTTTAATATATTAGGACTAGAATAATGAATGATGACTTCTGATTATTAGGATGATCTTTTAAATTCTTATCATCCTATTAATGCTTTACTTGTTAACAATTTGTGTTTATATTGCATGCTTCCTATGTGAATTTTTTAAGACTTATTGAAATTGCATGCTTAAGATTAATGATTGATTCATTGTTAATTTAGATTTACTTGATTTTTGACTGGAATAAGATGTGATAATTTCTGAGGGAGAAAACTAGGAAAAGTCTGTTCTCTCCAGAAAACGGCCCTATTATTAACTTTACGGATCTAAACTATGTTCGGTCTTTGTTTGAGTTTATCGAGTATGCATGTCTTCTTAAAATCAATGAACAAGTGTGTCCTCGTTTTATTCTTGAGTTTTATAGTCAGTATCAGTTGAGTTATTCTAACGAAGGTGAAATGTTTGTCGAATTTGTCATTCAAAATCAACTCTTTTCTTACTCTCTTAAGAATTTTGCTCAAATTCTTGGCGTTCCCTGTGAAGGAGCGTGTGTCTTTTCCGATAGATGGAGAGTTGATGAGTTGATATATGGTATCCCTCTGGATGGTCCATATCAAACCAACCTTCCTCCCGTTGAGGACATCATCTCATCTATCCGAGTCGATCGTGATGGACAAGTCCGTCGCATCCGTCATGAGGAAGAGATTGATGTTCTTGAATAGATGATTCATAATGAATTTGGTTTGATTAAATTTTTAGAAATATGTTAATCTAAGCATTTTAGAAATTTCTGGAAAAATATTTCCACTCTCCAGAAAACGGCCCCCTTAAACACTGGGCGGCCCCCTTATATATAAGGGACCGCCGTGTAATTAAGGGACCACCACCAGGGTCACGGATTTCTGCTATGACTCTCTAAATTTTTGTGCAAGTTGACCACTATCCCATCTAGGCTTAGCTGATTTCTCCTTTTTGATAAACACATTTTGGAATCCTAATACTCAAACACCATGCTTTACTACTTCAACCTATCTCTTCCACTTTAAATTATGAACAATTTTCATTACCTCATTCATCTTCTTCACTTCACTCTCCCATGAATTCCACCAATGCCTCCTCATCCAATCCTTCTAATAAAATCAAACTCACCATAATCCCTCTTAGATAATTTTTTTGTATGCTTGTATTCTCATATATAGTCCTTGTGACCATATATGACTTATCTATGCATTTCAATGAACTTTATTTATGCTTCAAAATGTGTGGATTGAATCCTTAAGATATTTGTCATGCTATGCTTGTTTGCACTTGTACCTCTAATCTTGTTTTGTAGCAAACAAATTATCGTAAGATCGATACCTTGGTGCCCCAAACAAGGGGGAGCTTACATCAAGGGGGAGTCTTGTATCGTCGATTTCTTTCTCTCTACTCAACTCGACGATCAACCTTTTTGGATTCGACAAAAAGGGGGAGAAGTAGAATTAAACTCATTAATAATTTATAAACCTTCAAATTTGATACTAAATGAGTTTATATTTTGTCATCATCAAAAAAGGGGAGACTGTTAATACAAATAATGTCCAAAAACGTTATTTATATTTTTTGACCTCTCAATGTTTTGATAATAAAAAAATGTGAAAACGTTTACGATAAAATTAAACATTTATAAATTACTAATCATAAAATTCTATTTCTAGGATTAATCACTTAAGGTATGGATAAGCAAATCATTAAACATGATTAGTGATCAAGAAAATATTTTTTCTTAAATCTTATACTTCCACAAAATGTTTTTATAAAAATATAAAAACAAATTATTTATTCATTAAAAGAAGTATTTTATTAAAAACATAAAATTGGAATTTCAAATTTCCCTCCCAAAATGGAAGGTACCACAACAGATACAACCTTCACCACGAAAGGACAAAAAATGGAGCGGAGTCTAGCGGCGGCCCCATTATATATAAGGGACCGCCGGGATCGCCGCCAGCAACGGTCATTTTTTATCCCCTATAAATACTGGGCCATACCATTTCAAAAACAGACTTCATCTTGCCAAAAATTCTATCATATCTAGTTTTCTCTCTTCTTCATTTCTTTCTAAAACACATATCTTGATCACTAACATTCCTTGATTTTGTTTCAAGTGATTAATTCTTTCTTCCTCCCTTCTTCACCTTCTAATCAAGTGCAAGAGAAGAACAATCGTATTCTTCTACATACAAATTGTTATCTAGTGATCTCTCTCTCTCTTTTCTTCTTCAAGATCACAAACATTCATTACATTTATTTTGTGTCGTTGTATAAATTGGATCGTGTGTAGATCCAAGTGTGTATATTGTATATTGATGTGATTTGGATTGTGTGTCAATCCAAGAGTGTATATCTTGTGAGTGTGTGAAGACTTAGTGAAGTCTTAGATTGGTTCTAGCTAAGATTAGGACTCGACATCTAGCTTAGTGTCGGAAAAGTAAGTAAGCGACGTGTAAACGGTTTTCTCCGCCTAAAGGGAGCTTGTTGACATAGTGAAATCTCGAGTGGAGTACTCGGGGAGTGGAGTAGGAACGAAGAGGTGCTTCGTTGCCGAACCACTATAAATCTCGGTGTCTTGGTTTGATCGTTTCTTTCCTTACCTCTTTACTTATTACTTGCATTGTTAGATAGTTTTGCTGTGATTCATATTGTTGGTTGATTGACATACAACTCGAATCAAACTATTTCATAAGCAAACTTTTAAAACGCTAATTAATCGGTAAAACTATTCAACCCCCCTTCTAGTTTCTACAATTGGTATCAGGAGCAAGGTCACTCAAGATTTTTAAAATATATTGTATTTTAAAGCTTGGATCGATCTATGGATTCCGACAAATATCTAGAAGGGCAATCTATGCAAAGACCACCACTCTTTGAAAGCGATAGTTTTATTTATTGGAAAAATAGATTCGAGACATATGTTAAATCAAAAGATCTAGATCTTTGGCATGTTATTACCAATGGTGATTTTCAACCTATTATTCAAAATCCCAAAAATGAGCAAAGGTATAAGACTGTTTTGGTAAATTTAAGGACTAAGAGTAATGTAGTAGCTTAGAACAGTAATTAAGAGCTTATTGAGTTTGGAAAACAGCTTAAGTAACTTTAGAGATTATTGAATAAGCAACTGACTTGAATTTAAAAGACAGAATTAATGTAAAAGTAAATTTCATTAATAATTTGAAAGTGAATACAAGCTTTTGAAAAGTAAATACATCAAAATAAAGTAAATAAGCTACTAATAAGCTAAGAAAAGCTACCCTAAGCTACCCCTACTCCTAGATGCCTCCAGCTGTGTGAGCTTCTCTTCTATTTATAGTGATGTGAGGAAGGTTCTAGCTCTTTGAGACGCTCCTCAGCTTTTAATCTCAGCCTTCGATCTCTAACCGCTTCTTGATTTCATCATTTAAACCATTGGATCTCGTGACATGTTTTTTTAGCCAATGAGATTACTGAGGATTGCCAGCGTGGCTCCCCAGTGTGTCAGACGTGTGTCAATCCTTCTAGAAGCTAATTAGATGTGTGTGATTGGGTGAATTAGCTTTTACCCCGTACCAATTTTACACAGGAAAAAGGGCGGGTGAATTTAGGGAAGATGCACAGTACTTTTAACTTGTGCATTTTATTTATGTTGACTTGGACTAAAAGGGTAGGATTTGGGCTTTGTTTGTAGATTGGGCCAGAAATCGGGTAAATAGGATTTATAAAATGGAGATTGGGCTTTTTAGTCTTAGGCTTAAGGTATTAAGGTGCAAATAGGCTAACCCGACCCATTAAGTGGGCATGGGTTGGTCCGTAGAGTATGGTTATGCCTTTGGCTTCGGTCTTCTCGCGCTCTTTCTAATCTTGTGCTCATGTTTTGTCTGTTTTTGTCTTTATTTTGTCCTTTTTTTGATATCCGGCACCTGCACATACACAAACACAAAAACAAGCATATACATTATATTTTTCACACATTTTTGGTTATTTGGGCTCGTTTTATAAGGTAAAAGGTATGTGTAAAATAACACATACCAGAAGTGCATTTATCTTTTTAGTAAGACATTGTTCTTGATAAACAGACTTTCTATAACCATTTTCAAGTTCATTAAATTTTCCTTGATTAAATTCAGAACAGTTTTCTTATCCTTTATATCTAGAAAGCTCAGTGGTTAATTCATCATTCGCTTCTTTTATTTTGTGATTCACCGTGTTGACTTTCTTAACTTTGATGACCAAATTATTATATAATGATTCAAAGAAAGCACGTATTTCCTCAACAGTGGCAGGGTGTTCTTCTACTATTCCTCCACTATGTTCCATACTAGAATCCGCATGAGTAACATTACTGTTATTATGTTGATCTAGATGTGGCTCAGTAGTAGACTCGAGTAGCTCAGTATACTGCTCCTCTTGAGTAAACATATTAAATATCTCATTATTATAATAATTTTCATATTGGTGTACCTTAGCTGATCCATCTGAATTGTAGATGGGATCTTTGTCAGCATGAGTACCTGATGTAGATGTTTGCTGCAAATTGGCCATTAAGATGTAGTTCGCATTGACTTCCTTAATCTCCTTAGTTTTAGAAGCAGAAGCTATCCAATCAAATTCTTCAGCTTAGAGTTTGATCCCTGCTTCTTCCTTTTGAGCAATCAATAACTGAGTCTGAAGATATGCAACATCCCTTCTCCTTGTCCTTACTGTGTAGTTCCAAGCATAATGACCCACTCCTTTGTAGTTGTAACACCTTATCTGATTGCCATTATTCCCATTACCATTACCCTTAGCCCGTGCTGCTACAACATTACCATTCCCATTCTGATTAGCATTCTGGTTAGCAATCCTTGGAACAACAATAAGCCCATTATGATTTATAACATTCTGAATACCCAGATTCTAAAATGCATTTTTTACAAACTAATTCCCTGCATTCTGCATTGCATTATACCCAATCTGATTTCCTGCATTCTACCCAGCATATTATCTAAATTGATTCCCATCATTACCTCCAACCATTTTCATATGTTTGTCTTGACCCATACTCATACCCAGCTGTGTAATCTGTCTATTGCGATGGTTTGATGAAATTATTTTGTTGTTATTTATTAGTGTAGAGTAGTTTATTTTGAATGCCTTAGCCATTAGTAAAAGTGTCATGTTCATTGCAGTTGTAGGATCTGTGATTTCATCAGGGTTTTTCATTGGTTGTTGCATGTAGTTCGTGTTGAATGAAGGTTGTGGGATATAGGTGTTGTTGGGTGGTGGATGTTGCATGTAGGTAATTTGTGATGGTTGATCTGGGTAAAACACTGGATATGTGTAAGGAGTCTGAGTGTTTGCCATAAATGCTAAAGGATCATGTGTTTTTGCAAGTCATTCTATCCTTATTTCATTAACCTCCTCCTGATTCATTTTTAAGAAATCGTACAACTTGTTGTAATTCACTTCATACAGATTCTTCGTTTGATGAACAGTAGTGACATGGCGTTTCCATTATGGCTGGAGATGGTTGAGAAACTTAAGATTACTTGCAATCTTCTCTGAAAAATGTTTGTTTCTGGAAAAATCATGCATTAGCTTTGCGAGGCAATGATAGTAAGATTCAATTGATTCCCTGTCTGTAGAATTAAACTTTTCCCATTCATTGAACAACTTAGCCATTTTCTACTGAGCCCTAATGTCAGAACCTTTCATCATCTGCTCAACACATAACCAAATTTCCTGAGCAGTGTCACAATTGTCTACTGCAGCATAGATGTCTTCTGGAAGACTCATAAGAATAGTCTGAATTGCTCGATCATCAGCTTTCATTTGTTTTGCTTCTTTCTTAGCGAGTTCATCATCAGTCTACTCGTGAGTAGATTCAGCTACATGAGGTATCCGGTTTGGATCACCAAGTTCAACGATCATTGGTCTTACATATGGACCGTGAAGAATGGAATTCACTAGCAATTTTCCATTTGGTTTTCTCTTTGCATAACGAAGAAGATGACTTGACCATGGAACGTAGTTGTCATTGTTGAGCATAAGAGAATGGTTTTTGAGACCAGCAGCATAGCTATCTTGTTGAGTCAACATTGTAAAAATTCGTATGTGAAAACAAGATTTTGATGGATAAAGTGGTGTTGTGATTTTGTAGACTTTGATTGCTTTTGATAACATTTGCTTGATTGATGTAGATTAAAGGAATAACGGTGTAATTATCTTGAAGTTACAAGTACTAACGGTTATTAACTATGATGATAGGGACTAATGGTATAAATAGGTTTCACTTGAAAGGATTAACGGTTGTGAACTAAACAATAAGGACTAATGGTGTAATTAGATTACAACTTTAAGGATAACGGTGGATAAATAAGCAATGAAGGATGAACGGTGGAAATAGTTTACACTTTGAGGGTAGAAAGTGTAAATGAGAATTAGGGATCCAAGTTTAAACAAAATGTTTCCCGCCAAACATTACCTCTCTTCAACCTTTGATAAACCCTAAATCGCAAACCATCAAACACAAACCGCCTAGATATGAGCTCAAACCACGTGAATGAAGACTTTAAATCGCGTAATGAGAAACTCAAACCGCCTGTATAACTAGCTCAAACCACTTGTATTGCTAGCTCAAATCGCCTGTTTTAAATTCACAAACCGCTTGTATAACTTTATCAAACCGCGTAAATAGAAAACTCAAATCGTGTGAAGTAGAGTCGAATCGCCTAGCAAGTAAACTTAAATCGCCTGAATGAAAGAGCTCAAATCATGTGATACTATGTTAAAAACCGCGTGCAACCTTAAACTCAAACCGCTTAGATTTTTTTAACAAACCGCTTGAAAGTGAACCTCAAATCGCGTGACTAGGAAACACAAACCGCGTAATAACCTGCTTGTCAAACCGCTTTGTTAACTTGAGCACAAACCGCCTGATATAAGCAAAACGCCTAGTACACAAGCTCAAGTCGCTTGATAAGGATCTCAAATCTCCTGGAATAAGAATCAAACCGTGTGTCCTTTTATACTAGTCCTTTCTTTTGTTGTTTTTTTGTTTTTATTCTAACTTAAGTCGCCTAGTTGATATCTTTTTAAAATCGTGAACAATAAGCTGAAATAAGCAGTTTGAAAGACCCAATAAGCCACAAAAGACAAGCTAAATAAACTACTTAGTGGTTTAGAGATAAAAGTTTAAAAGCTTTTTGACACACAAAAACTAAAACTCAAAAAAAACATAAGCCATGCATAATAAGCTTCCATATAAGCTTGAAATAAGTTGGTTACCCACGTAAATAAGCTACAAAATTTGATGCACCTTTAGCATTAAGAGTTTTAGAAAAGAAAGTGAACAACCTTTTTTAAGAATAAGCAAATCCAAAGCAAACTGTGGGTTATATAAGCTTATTTATAAGCTCGAATTAAGCACAAGAAAACCAAAAGAAACCACAAAATCCACCCTAGGGGAATGATACCACTTGTAAGCCTCGTGCTTACCCGTTCACACACATCATTCACACGAAATAGAAAGGGATAAGAAGAGAAGAAATGAAGTTTTAGAGATAAAAAGAGTTAGAGCTAGAGAGAGAGAGAGGTGGGAGAGCACATAAGAAAACACACTTTACTATGTGAAAATAAAATGAGCTAACCAACCTTCCCTAACAAGCTAGGGAAGGCTTAAATAGTCTAGACATGGGTCGGCCATCATGGGCTTCTTATTGGGCTTCCATGGGCCGAACTTGGTGATTAAATGGGCTTTAGGCCCGAAACCTTTACAATATTAGATTAGGACATTCTCGTAAACTATTACTAGCCTATACAAGGTTCGGGAATAAATAATGACCATCACTTTACTAAAAACGTAGGCTAACATGTGAACCTAGATATTTTATAAAATTTGAACTTATCTAAATATGTACAATGTAAAAAATGTAAGGTTTAAATGTGGGAATGTATGAATGCAAACGAAACTTTTGCAGTGTTACGTAAACTCGTAAAATAAGTGTGTGTGACTTATAAAGATATTCATGCTGCGAGTATAACTTACTCGTAATGAGTAGACTTGTATAGTCTAAGGTCAGTACGCGCACAAAAGCATTTTTACATTGCGCGGGATAACTTCCCGATTTTAGATTAAATTAAGTACGAAATTGTTCGTAGAAGAAATAATGCAGTTAATAGCTAAAATATTAACCTAAAAATTGTCGATTGTCATAAGAGTTTTGTCGAGTCTTTGGCTTAGCAACGCCTTTTACATGTAATTTTGTGAATAATTGACTTGCCAACAATAAAATATCCCTTATTGTCCCTTACCGTGTTTTCCATACCCTAAACTTAACGTTACAACCCTTATAAAGACCTCTTTGATAGTATTTTCTAGGTGCTTATGCAAAAGTGGTGAATGTTTGATTCTTTATCAAGTTTATGGTAATCTATATGCTATGCTAGGTAGTGAGTGTTAATTTTCCCGTTTCTTATATTGTTATAATTCATTATACACCCGAGAGAAAGAGAGAATCCAAACACTTTTGAGAGGTGCTAGTATAAGATTTATGTGCTTTTATTACAAGGTTGATCCGGTTATGCCATAAATAAATTTTACTTAGTAAGTTAAATGCCCCCCGACTTTGCTATTTATTAGGTCGAAAAGCTCATTTGCTTGAGGACAAGCAAATCCTGAGTGTAGGGATATTTGATGAGGTGTCATTTTATACACTTTTCTGAGGCCATTTAACCCCCATATTCATGAAAATATGCTATATTATTGGACTAAATCCCTTTTTTTATAATTAGCATTTGAGAAGCACTTGGATGGAATACACATGACTTGGGCTCGATCCGAAAAGAAACAAGGAAAAAACAAAACTTTTCAGCTTCACGACCACCATCCTGACGTGGTCATCAATTGTCCCTAGAAAGCTTATTTTTGAAGAAGTTTTGTGACGGTTCAGGTTGTGAAGACTGTGTCACCAGAAGCTCATGACGGCGTCACAATTCCAAAGTGACGGCATCACAATGAATACTAACGGCGTCAAGATATGTCGACTGAAGAAACCCTAAGTCAATATCGACAGGGTGACGGCGTCATAAAACCCTAGTGACGCTGTCACAACCTAATTCCAATATGTACAAACCCTTTATTTTCATAATTCGTGTGTGGAACTTGGGAGAGTAATAATGCAACCATTGTAGACGATTTTTAGGGCCATTATGCCCCTCGTACTTACATACTCACATGTTGGTTTGAAGATAAGTAATCCAGTCATTAATCATTCAAATATGTCTATGTGTTTGATGATTAATTGTTTTTCTTTTCTTATTGTTAACATGTTAGGCTAAATTTATATGTGTTTGCTTATGATTGCATGAAACTTAGTTGTGAATTCTAATTTGTTGCTTCTTGTTAGTGCTGTGCACGTTAGACATTAGAAAACTAGCTATAAGACGTTACATTAGCATAGACATCTAGTGAAACGTGATTAAAATTAGATGAAACCCTCATGTTTGAGAAGATAACAAATTAAGTATTTAATGCATGTGGTTTAACTATTGGGTGGGAAAAGCGTTTTTAGGAGGTGTCTACTTAGGTGATCACGTAGGTGTGTTTTTGACCAATTCGCAACTGAATAGGGGGAATACTTACACATTACACTAACGAGGGTGGCAAAGCAACATGTTAGAGGAATCAACCAGGGAGTAGTGCATGATTAACTGAGCAGGTTTGTTTACCTATATGAGTTCTTATCACTTTTACTTTTCCTGGATAATTAGTTTACTTTAGTTTAGTTTAAAACCACATCTCTCAACATATTGATTTTACTTGCTTTCAAAAAACATAAAAATACAAAAATACTCTTCTCTCATCCTTTAGATCTTAGTAACATACGATTCGAACCTACCTCACTATTCCCCTAGAGAACGATCAACCCCCCGAGTCTTGCCTATACTACACTACAACGATTAGGTACTCTACCAATGAGGATTGTAAAACTTTTGCGTTTATAATTATCCGCATCAACGTCGATATGGAAACTTACGACTAAATAACTTGTTTACGTAAACTTTTACGTAGTATGACATTATATTTGTTATTATCAAAACATAAAGATCGTAAAATACAAATATTGTTTTTATGAGAATATTTGTATTAATAGTGTGTTTCGTGTTCGTTGTGGTTTGGGTATTTTGTGGATTGAATTTTGATTGTGCTTTATCAACTGTGATGATTTGGTCATCTGATGTATTGTATATATGGCTTTGCGTGAAAATGGATGCAGAAATTGCAACTGTTTTCGCTAGGATATACCTATGAATCGTATTTTTTGGTGTGACGAGAACCGGTATGCTGAAAATGTGTCTAGGAATTGCAGCCTATATTACTGACTAGAACAAAAGTACCTTTATAATTTGGAATATATATGATCCGCCGTTATTGATGGTTGA
The DNA here is from genome assembly GCA_026074375.1 of Tanacetum coccineum. Lineage (NCBI taxonomy): Eukaryota > Viridiplantae > Streptophyta > Magnoliopsida > Asterales > Asteraceae > Tanacetum > Tanacetum coccineum. The sequence goes on from BQNB010000977.1 coordinate 86,059, forward strand.
AATTTTCATAGGCGAACGCATTCGTTTGATGGTAGTAAAAAAATAATTGAGTTTTGGATTTATGTAAGACCCTTTAAGAATGGATATTTGTGAAATTGACTTGTTTGTTCTCGGGTTTAAATTGTGTACGTCTCTAAGTATGTCGTGCGTCTTTACAAATATGAATTTATGGCTTATTAGTTTTGCCTAAACCTTATTGGTTATTCATTTTGTTTTTTTATTGTTTTGGTTAATGATCATGAATGTGTTTTTTGAAGGTTTTATAAACGAATTGGTTTTTTGTGCGGACTTTTTCTAGTAAGTATCTTTCAAAAACTGTTAGGGTGTTTAATATAGTTTTAAGCTTTGCTGCGTATTAGCTTAGATCTGTATCAAAAACCTTCGACGCTTTTTCATAATTAGTCTTCTGAATAGTCGTTTATTGATGAATGTTCACAGTTTTGTTTATTCTGAATATCTTCGAAAAAAGAATGGCATTTTACGTAGGAATGTGTTTAATGTCTGATGTGGTTTTGAAAAATTGTTGATTAATACTTCCTCCTTCCAAAAATTATTGTCCTCCGACAAAAAACACACAGTTTAAGAAAAATGCATTTATTTACTGCTTTCTCTTTCTTGCTTTTTAGCATAATGACAGTTTTACCCTTAGCTAATTAATTAAAGTATTCTTTAAAATTTAGAATAATAATTTCAAACAAGGGTAATATAATTAAGTTGATCAAAATTCCCTATCTATTTTTAGTAGTGGACAATTAAATTGAGACATCCCCAAAAGAAAACGTGGACTATTAATTTGGAACGGAGGGAGTAATGTTTTTGTAATTGCATATTAGTTGAAACCTGTATAAAAAATCCTTAAATGCTTTTTTGATAATTAGTTTTCTGTTTTGTCATTTATTGTTGCGTGCTCGTTGTTGTGTTTGTTCTTAATATCGTTGAAAAAAAAGAAAGTCATGTTTATGTAGGTATGTATTTGATGTCTGATGTGGTTTTGAACAATTGTTGATAAATAATGTTTTTGTTTTGCGTTCAATTTCTGAGTATTGAAGTTGTTAAAAGATTGTACGTTTGAATATTGTTGCGTTCGATAGGCAATGATGATAAATCTGTAATCTCTCCATTGTTTGAAGGAAATCTTTCAAAGTGTTAGAATAACCATATGTTGGCGAGGCATTTGTAATTATGCAGCCATGGTGGGTGTTTCCTCTTTGTTATGATATAGCCTTGCAGGTCTAAGCATGTGCATAGTTCCAACTTTTTGTAACGAATGTGTTAAATTTACGGCATGTGCTTTTGGCAGTAGTTGTCATTTGCGTTGTTGTTTAGTTTAAACGCATTTTGAATAGGGTTGCTTGACCTTATAATTAAACGTTCGTGTTTGCTTCGCTATTTTATCATAAACGACATGTTTTGTGCTTAAATAGTGTTGGGAATGTTTACACAACAATGACGATAAATGTGTGGTGTGTCTACCATCTGACGTAAGTCGTTCAAAGTTTGAGAATAACCTCTTGGCATGGTGTTTATACAAATTCAGCTATGACGTGTCTTTCCTCTTTTTTCTCATACAGTCTTGCAGATCTGAGCCGTCTACTGCGTGATGTGTTTATATGTGTGTGTTCTTTTAATATGGTTTGTGGATGTTATTGCTATTATGTTGGCCACTATTAAGTCTTCTTTTTATGTCCAGATTACATATTTTGCCGGCTAAAATGTGTCTGTTCTTGCCAGGTATTGAATTATTAGACTTAGAGCAGTTTGCGTGGAATATAGCGCAATGGTAAGTAGGCTGGAATTTATATTTTAAGTTTGTGTCAGACTTTAGCGACATGAAAATTTAATGAACCAAAGAACATTGGTCACTAGATCAGGCATAAATTCGTTGAAAAAAGTATGTCGCTCATGTTACCATTTTAGCTATATGTGCCAGAGAGGTAAGCGTGCTGCTTTTGTAAATTGTGGGTTGGCTTTTCATAAAACGTGTTTTCAGATAGTGATTTTGTGACCAATATAGGTTTTGTTTTGTTTTGTTTTGCAGGTACAAAGCTTTTAATTAGTTGTTATGGGGCGCGGATGTTGGTATATTGTTCGGGTTGATGATGATGATGTTGGCGGTGACGATAGTTGATGTGGTGATTGTGATTTAACACAAACTAAAATAGCTTCGTTAAAATGACGACGGGTTTTAGTAACAGATTAAAGGATGCGTATGGTGGTGGTGATAGTCTTAGGTGTATTTTAAATCGATGGTCATTGGGTTGTATTCGTTGAAGCCGTAATTTTGTTTGAAACACGTTGTCTTTTTATAAGGGTATTTTTATAGACCGCAGTCATCATATTCATCGTTGTTGGCTTCATCAGCATCATCTATCTGCATAGTTGATAGAAATCGAGTTTCTTAGCTGTCTTACTTCTTTCATGACATTGTGTTTGCAATGAGGAATTGCACGTGGATTTACACGTACAATTTGGATGTTTTTTGTTTGTTTTTGTAACATATGATTTTTTGAACAATTTCATAATCACTAATGAAGTTGTAGGGCGAAAAGCACTTCATGAATATATGGTTGTTTTTTGTTTGTTTTTGTAACATATGATTCTTTCTTTAAAAGATGTTATCTCAGGCAGAAATGTTTTGCGATCTTTTAACAATTACGGTAATGCTTTGGGTCTATATTTATTTCACTGCATCAACTGACGTACGACCTCAATTTTTTCCCGCGTCACATTATGCAGACTTTCTAACACAGAACAACGATTCCGCAATTGAAAGAGAATTGCCAAAAAATATCTTTAGCTTTACATCCACATAGTAGCTGCCACTTTTAAATGCATGTATTAGTGTATTTTCGTACAACGATAGCTTTCTTACAAGATGCAAGTTGTAAAGGATAATTAGATTGTTAGCCGTAGTTGTATAATTTCTCTCAATGAACTTCATGCATATTCATAAGAAATTTATATAATATTGTTTATATTGTTTTATTTAAAATATTAGGCTTCACTGCAGCGCACAACATTCGTAACAAATATGTGCAAAATGAGAGGTTGTGCCGCAACGCGCGACCGTTGTAAGTTGTAACCCTCGTTAATTATAAATTTCATACACGTACATGGTACACGTAGAGTTTTTGCATCAATTATTAATTAAAAAACATGAAAACCGATAACTTTACAATGAAATCCATATAATTCATTCAAAATTTAACAACTAAAGATTTAATTACATCTTATTTAGTTTTTTTTACAAAATCGACACATGTATTTTTATACTTGCATATATATTCAACCAAAACTAATTATTGCATATATATCTTTCTATAGACTTAAAATTGGCATACATACATATCCAAGTTATTATTTTACATATATTTAATAGCAAAAAAAGTCGAATAATTGTAATTGGTATATAAAATGATGATTATACCTATGTTATCACAAAGTTAAAAGACCAATCAATTACCATTATCAAAGATATTTGGTTCATTTTGTTAGTTCAAATGCTACTCTTGTTATTTGAATGTATTTTGTTACTTGAGCTTAATCTCATTGTTATCTTTTAGTCATTGTTTTTCTTTCTTGCTGTCATAATCATGCTTGTAGCTAGACTAGGGGTGTAAACGATCCGAGCTTTTAACGAGCTATTCGAGCTCGAGCTCGATCTTAATACTCACGAGCTCGAGTCGATCTCGAACAAATGTTAGTGCTCGATTAGTTTGACGAGCCGAGCTTTAAAAACTAATATTTGGCTCGGCTCGTTCGAAAACTCGTTTAAATATCACGAGTCGAACGAGCCGAACGAGTTAGTCGAGCTTAACGAGCCGAACGAGCTACTCGATCTTAACAAACCAACACTTAATATATAAAAAAAAAAAAAAAAACGAAAAAAAGTAAAGAAAAAAAAATAAAAAAAAAAAAAAAAAAAAGGAAAAAAAAAAAAAAAAAGAAAAAAAAAAAAAAGAAGAACAAAAAATAAAAAAAAGAAAGAAAAAAAAAAAAAAAAAAAAAAAAAAATGGGGGGGGGGGGGGGGGGGAGTTAGTACCGACATTAACGAGCTCCGTAAGAGCTACTCGATCTTAACAAACCAACACTTAATATATAAGTTTTTAAGCTGAATTTATTTTAAAGTTTTAAATATATTTTTCTAGTATTATTAAGATTAAAGTTGTATCTTAATATTTTATTTCTAAGTTACCTATTTACTTGAAGGTAAATCTCCTCATTTTTATTATACTTTGTTTTATAGGCTCTTTATTTTTCTTTCTTTCTTCTCTCTTTCTATGTGGGATATGTTTTCTTTTTACTTTTTTTAAATTGTTTTTATTTTGGTAGGGATGAGTTGTGGATTTGTTGTACATTATTTTTTTTGTCATTACTAGTTTTTTTAAACAACTAAATGATAACTCTTTTAAGTTTAATCTATGTCAATACACTTATTTATCTTACCTAAACTTCTATTAAGCATTCGAATGTGCGTTTTTATTTGCATAAGTGTTGAGTGATTTAAGTTTACACACTTTTGCATTATAGAATGATCTTTAAACATGTTTCAATCAAATTATATTGATTTATAAACTTATACAAAGCATTGTAACTCTTTCTAATAAACCAATGCCCATTCACTATAAGCACTATAATACATGAACATACATCAAGGATTATGGAGTATCAAAGTAAATTTTAAACTAATTTGATATCTGATGAAGTTGAGTGTGACATTGAGCCAATAAAGGTTATGTTATATTTCACTCTTACGAGTTGATTTATGATATAAGTTGCGTGCTAAAATATATGATTTTGAATGAGAGCTAAGTCGCAAGTTAATAGTTATACGTCATGCACACAAATACATATAAACAAGCCACACACATAAAAGCATACATAAGTAAGAAAATTTAAAATGAGAAGGATGAAAAATTATTATAACCACCCATTCGAGATGCTTCTAGTTTTTTTAAACAATTTATGTTTTTAAAAAGACGTATGAAATAATCATGCAACTATAAAAGCTTGTCGGTATAAAGTCGTGTTGTTGTGCACGAGTACTCGTCTAGTAAAAGTATACATCACCCAACGATGTATTTTTATAAGATGATCATAGCACATCTCAAGCGATATATAGTGTTACTTAATTTTGATGTCTAATGTATATAGTTTATCGAAAATAGGCGCTATTATGTGGTAATGTATATGAAATGACTTGACACTTGATAGTATATGTTTAGTTAACAAATTTATAGTAAGCTTACGACAACATATACATAGAACCCAAAAAAAATGTTACATACTACTAAAACGATAACAATTGATGTTTAACAATGTCGCAAAAAAGTTTAAATTAGATCAAAAAAATTAATCTCGATTGCTTTTCTTTAAGGTGCTTAATCTTACTCGATATTTTATCATAACTTTAAGTCGATGTTATTATACTAGGTTTTACTAATTCATGTAATCATAATTTTTTAGTTTTATTTTATTTTATGTCGCCTAGTCTACGACGGAAGCAGTTGAAGAAAGATGCAACACCTAAAAATGAAGTTCTCTAACAAACACATGGTTTGAGAATATTGCTATGAATATTGATTAATGGGTAAGGGGGTGTTTGCTTTGTTTATTTGTTATACGTGTTTGAAATCGTAAAAAACACATCCTTGTAGCATTATAAATAAAACAACTCTATGCATGGTTTAAACATGGTTTCAACTCAGTTTGAATATAACAGTTGCAACAAACAATATCATTTTTATTTTAAAATTAAAAAAGTATAAAAGTTTTATTATCTTTTCTTTTCTTTACTAACTAAAAATACTAAGACAAAAAGAAATAAGAAATGAAGTTTAAAAATATCAAAAGAACAAGAGAAATTGAAATTATAGGAGGGACATGGTTAGTAGACTTATCTCACATCGCTTGAAGATGAAAACTTTCAAGAGAAAAAGCTCTATATAAGCAAAGCCCCAACCCAATTTTGAAACATAGTTAAGCTTTAGATGTTATTAAACATTGATATTGTGTTTTTAAACAATAAACAATAATTGTTGAGCTTATAAATTATATTAGCTTTAGTTTGAGCATTAAAACAATTTTTATAATTGTAAATGAGCTTTCAAGCTCGAGCTTAAGTTAATAAGCGAGTCTATCAAGCTACATCTTTTACACGAGCATTTTAAGCGTGAAAATTAATTTATTGTAAGAGTACAAAAAAAAAAGTAAAATATCTTAAACGAGCTTCGAGCTCGAGCTCGAACAACAAAATAATATTCGAGCTCGAGCTCGAGCCAATTTATAAAAGTTTATTCGAGCTCGATCCGAGCTCGAGCCGAGTAGTTAATAAACGAGCCTAGCTCGTTTAGGCCAAAACTCGACTCGGCTCGGATCGTTTACACCCCTAAGCTAGACTACTGTTTTTCTTTTGATTTTGCTATACAAACATTAGCACTGTGTTCTCGAGATTGATATAAGAAAGAAAGGGAAGGGAAAGGAAAGAAACTAAAAAAAATATGTGTTCTCAAGATTTTTTTGCAAAAGAAAGGAAAGGGAATGGAAGTAAAAGGAGGGGATGTTAGAGGCTTTTTTTCCCAAAACTTTCCTCCCAATATTGGGATGATTATGAAGGAAAGCTCAAAACAAAATTATCTTGACCAAATTACCCTTGTTTTTTCTCCACTGATTTAGATTCTGTAATTTTAGTGGCTTACAAGTTCTTTGACTTATGATCTTATTAATATACTTTTTATATGGGCCAAACTAGGATTAAAATTAAGCAAACAATGTGTATAATTATTTGCGCCACACAAGTTCTTTTGGAAAAATGATTTTGCCGATAAGATTTTGGTAGGCGTCTTCTTTGAAAAAGGAAAAAACAGATTGTCAGTTAGTATACATATTTACGAGGGCATAAATGTAAACTTGTATACTTCTTTCAGTTTCTTTCTTTTATCTCGAGAACATAAAGTAAATCATTTTATTTCTTCCCTTTCCCTTTTCCTTCTTTCCCCATCTGCATCTTTCTTTTCTTTTCCTTTTATACATAACTCGAGAACACATCGCTACGCATATGGCTTTACAAAGAGCTGCTATTGTAATTTAGTATACAAACATACTAAGTAAGCATATGGTTAATAAAGAGTTGCTATTATAATTGATGCAATTTTAATCCTACAACAAAGAGCTACTGTTTGTAATTGACTAATTCATAGTAAGCATATTACTAATTTTTACCAAGCTTACAACAAGAGTATAACCGTCATTTTATATATCAATTATAGTTATCACAATTTTTTTGCTATAAAAAATATATATTATACTCAATTGGATATATATGACAATTTTCAGTCTTTGAAATAATATATGTAATTATAGGTTTTGGTTAGATATATATGCAATCGATATCTTTTGAAAAAATATATATGCAATTCTCTCTATTTGTTTTAGGTGGACGAAATTTAGATGAGTGTGCCCAAAGACTTTCATTGGTCAAAAAGAGGACTCGATTTTGATATTGAACTTTTTTATTGGTTTATTATAGAACTTATTATCAAAAAAATTCTTTCATCATATAAAAGAATATATTAAATGTGAAAATGAATTTTAATAATAGTAAAATTATCTTTAATTTGATAAAACCCATCTAAATTGCATCAACAAAAATAATATTTAATCATTATATACTAAATTAATGTATAAATACAAAATATTAAATATTAAAATGAAAGTACAAATTACTATGATTGGTAAATCAATACAGTATATTGTACATATACAAACGACTCATGTTACTCCTTTTTATGAGTTTAAGTAAAGTAACCTGTAATTTTTTTTATTATTACTAATGGTGTCCAATAACGACTCATTATTACTTTTTATGAGTTTAACTCCGCGCGTACACGAATTTAAAAATAGAAAACGGCTAAAATTATTATTTACAGGAATATACATATAAAAATGAAGGTACCGCCCCACGGGCTGTATGATGAAAATAAATACATCAGATTGTGAATATGGCAACAACGAATATAATTCCTTTTTGAAGTTTAAATAATAATATTCGGAAAAACATTTTTATGGGTAGTTACGTGCTATTAAACACACATAATGTCTAGATGATGATATCAATAGTTTACTTTTAACAATATCAACTCAAGACCATGTAAGTTAAACAAATTACAATACTTCCTAAAAAAAATATACAAAATATTAATCGATATTAATATACAATAATTTTATGTAAACCTTATGCGTGCATGAGTTTTGCAACTATATAACTATACAAAATTCAACATTATATCATAAAAAAATATTTAACAGTCCCGTGTATACATGAAATTAAAAATTAGTAGTACTTAGTTAAAAATAAGGTGAAAAATATCTTATTGATTAACGTTCTACTAATTCTATCTTTCTAAACTTGTATTTTGAATGAAAATATAAGTTTAACTATATCAATGAAATACTGTATTCCTCGAAATACTGTATAAATACGAAATCATTATAAACGAAATTTATAATTTGTTTGTGTCACTTTTTTTTTGTTAAGCAAATTATAAATTTCGTTTTTGTGGTTTACAGAAACATCTTTCGTTATTTTTTCAAAATAATTACCTGAGTTGTATATGTGATTGTCAAATCTAGCATGTTTGGTCCTTGGTTTTAACAGGCATTAAGTGGGTTTCGTTAGCAGTTACATGTTAGCCCGTTTTGGTTATTGACCGTTGTAGCGTCTATCCTTTATACTGATGGTTGTTTATAATTTATAAATTTTCTGTTTATTTAGCGTTTTTAGATTTTTATATACCTTTTTGCAAAAAAAATATACTTTTTTATATAAGTTTTGACAAAAGGCCAACTCAATTTATTTACTAAACGCCTCTAACCAAGGCTAAAACTCCTTTATGAACCTAGGACATTCATACATTTAACATACCATCAAAAGAAAGTATGCATATGACCATAATCCGTGTTTACGTCTTCTCTAATCACGTAATGGGCTTTACTCCCTTATTGGTCAAACAAAGTCAAATATCACTTTGTTTAAACGCATCTTTTCCTTTTACGGGAAGTGCTTTACTTGAGATGCAAAGCACTTAGCTTGTTTGCATCAAGATGATTAGTGATTATGCTAATTGGTGGTTAATCATGAATTAATGTCCTTTGTACATTCTATCACTTCCCAACGTTGAATGTTTTACAAACTCCCACACAAAGCATTCTATGTTCCCCACATTCCCATATAATCACATCTATTTCACATTCCTTTTTACACAATCCATAAATATTCTTTCACACTTCCACAAACATTCCCCGATCATTTTTTTTTTTTGAACAGCGGATTTTATTAAGAAACTAGCAAGAAGCTAGAATTACAGAGAAATCAAAGAAGGGTTTTTAAGCCAATCATCCCAACTGAACGATGCTTTACATCTAGACTTACACCAATAAAAAGATATGGAAACAACATCATCAAAAATAATCGCCTTTGAAGGTTTCTTCTCCTCGAATAGAAGTTTGTTTCGATAAGACCACACAAGCCACCAAACCACAAAAAAGACACCTTGGATCATCATCTTAACTTTAGACTGAAGACGTAAAGAGGCCATCCAGTTGATCCATTCAGTGAAGGAGTTAACGTCCGAATATTCGATATCCCACCAAGAACAAATTTTGCGCGCAATTTGTCTGACTAAACAACAACTAAAAAATATATGTCTCGTAGATTCAACCCCCCTATCACAAATGGGACAAAGGATAGAATCGATCTCAATACCTCTACGCGAAATATTGAATCTCGTAGGAAGCGCTTCCAATTTGATTTTCCAAGCTAGAATATTCACCTTAATCGGGACACTTTTAATCCAAAGAGTTTTAGAATCCATCGTCAAGAGACGTTGATCATCAATAAATCTCCGAATAGAAGCGACAGAAAACTCCCCCGATCCCTCTAAAGACCAGAACCATCTATCAGGACACGGATTAAGCACGATCGGAATGAGCAAGTCCGTAAGCTTCTTGAACTGAGACTGCTCGATTCCTCCTCTAATGCTGCGACGGAAGTTATTATCAAGGCTGGGCTCATTAAGCTTCATACAGATTGACGCATCTTTAATATTATCAAGAGCATAAATACGGGGAAATAAGAGCTTCAAAGGCTTGCTGCCAATCCAAATACATCCAGAATTCGTAGTTTCAGCCATTAGCCCACTTTTATTAATACATAAAATCACGCATGTGAAAAACCTTGATCTATCAACTTCTCGAACTTCAGTTAATAATATCTCTCCAGCAGGACCTCTATGAGAATTAAGAGAGCTTTATTTACCTCACCAACAACTCCGTAACATAGGCCTTAATTACTCTAGACCATAAGAATCATAAGTGAAATAAAATCACCATAACCATACATCAATACAGATTCTCATTTAAGAGCAAAAAGCTTGAAACTCCAAGACCACGCTTTTTTCTATGGGGATCGGGGGGGTCTTTGGCCGCCAAGCACACTATTCCATTTAACCCAAGAAGATTTGTTACTTTTGAGCTCATGTCCATTAAAAAACTGGCATCGGATAGATTCAAGCGAACGAAGCACCGTTAAAGGGACTTTAAAGATAGACATGTGAAATATCGGTATCGAACCTAAGACCGATTTAAGTAAAGTAAGCCTACCTCCAATTGAAAGGGACTTTAATTTCCAATTGATATAAGGGCGAAGATTTCACCTTATCAATAATTTCCGTCCAAGCTTGTACACTGGACATGTGTTTGCCTCCCACATTTGTACCTAAGTAAGGTAAACGCGTATTATAAGAGAAATTTAGACAATCCGAGGTTTTGAATCAGCACTTTTGATCTTATCATCTCCAACATTAACCCCCATAATCTTGCTTTTAGACATATTGATACGTAACCCCGAAGCTCGAAAGAAGCATTCCAAAACATGAACAAGAGTATTAATATTATCATCACACCATTGACCCACAAACACCGCATCGTCCGCATAGAACATATGAGAAAGATTCACCAAAGGACTTAGATGAATTCCTTTAAATAAACCGACGTCCACAACACTTTGAAATGATAAATGTAGGCTCTCCATAATTAAAATAAAAAGGAACGGAGATAAAAGTGGTCCACCTTGCTTAATCCCTTTGAAGCTATTGAAATCTTCCGTAGGGACTCCCGTTTATGATTATGGCACCCCTCGAAGATCTTAAACACTTTTGAATCAATCGCGCCATCTTATTGCCAAAACCGAACTTTTTAGAACATCATCCAAGAAATCCCAACTGAACCGAAATCCATAAGCCTTTCGAAATCAACCTTGAAGATTAAGGATTGCTTTTTCTTGGACTTACACCATTGAATGACCTCATTAAGAATGAATGGCCCGTCTAAGATTTGTCTATCTGAAATAAAAGCGGATTGAACTTCATTAACAATATCACCCAAAACTCCCACAAGACGATTGGCCAAGATCTTAGCTATGATTTTGTAAATGCTTCCAATAAGACTAATTGGTCTAAAGTCTTTAACCAAATTAGCGTCATGAACTTTCGGGATTAAGGCTATGAAACAAGCATTACATCCCTTGGGAATGTCACCGAAGGTAAAGAAATAATTAACCGCCGCAAACACATCATTTTCAATACATGTCCAAAATTTTCTATAAAAGCCAAACGAAAATCCATCCGGTCCAGGAGATTTGTCGGAACCACAATCCCACACTGCCTTCTTTACTTCCTCTTTAGACACCGCACCTTCTAATTCAGTTTGTTGATCGATAGAAATAGTCTTAGGAAAATTCATATCAATAAGAATTCGATTAGCAGAAGGTTTTTCAAATCTTTTCCGAAAATGAAGAAAAAATTCAGATTTAATAACTTTCGGATTATCTTGCCACTTACCATCAACCATAATACCTCGAATGTTAGATTGACTTCTTTTTTTATTCAAGACCCCATGAAAATATCGAGAGTTCTCATCCCCCTCAATCGCCCATTTAACCTTAGCCTTTTGAGCCAAATCCATTACATGAATTTTATCAAGGTATTGAATGGATTTAATAACCTCCATTCTTCTATTAATAATGATATCAGAAGCTAGGCCCTTATCAATATCAGCATCTATTCTGTTAAGCTCTTCTTTAAGAATACCAGAACCTCCATTCTTGCTTTTATAGATTTTAAGCCACTCACGAATTTTACCTTTAAGAAATTTAAACTTTTGCATCACGTTCCTCATAGCATTAGTTTCAACAGGGGCAGAATTCCACGTGTCAATGACAAACTTATTAAAACCATCCAATTCTGTCCAATGGTTGAAATACCTAAACGGGATCGGGCCGTAGTCATGATTGGATTCACGAAGAAGAATCGGGCGATGATCCGATAAGAATCTATCCAAAGAAGTAGCACATATATTCGGATATGAATTAAATAAATTTTCAGAAATAAGAAACCTGTCAAGTTTACTCATCTTAGTAGCGGATTTGTGGCACCATGTAAACGAACTACCTCCTAGCGGGATCTCCTCAAGGCCCGCATTTGCAATAAACGTGTTGAACATATCAGCACCTTGAACATTAAAAACCGATCCAAATCTTTCAGTTTTCCGTCTCACTTCATTGAAATCGCCCATAATTAGCACCTCACCGTCCCATCTATTAATAATATACTCCAAATAATCCCATAAAATCTTTTTGTCTCTCAAGTCGTGAGGAGCATAAACCGCCACCATCAAGATCTTAACACCAGATTTCAACCAAGTACCCCGAATTATAATGAAAAAATCCGAAACAGTAACATTATCTTTTTGGAAAGAATTAGGATCCCAAATGCAAAGAATGCCCCCTGAATTGCCCACAGAATCACTATGAGCATAATCAAAAGTATAATTTCCCCAATAATTCTTGACACACCACAGGTTCATATTCTCCATTTTTGTTTCCTGAAGAGCCAAAAAATTCACTTTATTTTTTAAACACAACTCCTTAACCCAATCTTATTTACACAACCTTTCATATTATATCCCATTGCTTGTCCAACCTTGTCCAACCTTTCATATTATAGACCCCCCTGATTGCGGAGCCACTGGTTTTTTAAAGATACCAGAACACACTAAGCATGACATCTCATCTTTAGAACCGTTGTAATTATTTATCCTTTCCTGTTCATTTTGTTCTTTCTCCATGATACGAGGCGATGTAACATCATTAACGCTTCTCCCAGTATCTTCTTGCATGGAAACCCCATTAGGAGTAAAACCTGGTGGGAATTTGATACTATGATCAGATACTGGTATGTTAGCATCATTATCTTTATTTTTGTTGAGGATAGAGTAGATGCCAAAAGGATCTTCCGATGGATTCTTGTTTTGTTCTAAAGGATCATCAAGTTCAGTCTCTGGAACTTTATCCACATCGTCAACATCATCAAAGTTGAACGCACCATGGCTATTTGCAGTGTCTCCTTTAGACCCTTCTTCAGATTCATCATCATCAAATTCATCAGCGAATTCAGGAACCCATCTAGGGATTTCTTTAGCGCGTAATACAAAAACCTTACCTTGGAAGATAACTTTAAAGTTCTCATAAATATTATTTCCAAGTTTTGAATAGATGCATAATATTTTCGTATAAAAACCATCTTCTTCCTGATCTTCGGTGTTAAGAATCTCTCCCCACTTACTAGCAATCTTTTTAAAGGTATTTTTAGACCAAAGTTTAAATGGGACTCCTTCGATCTCAACCCATAAAATTCTACCTTCAGGAACGAATTCGGTAGAAGTTTGTTTTAAAACCGAGAACCACGATCCAACCCCCCTATTTTCCTGAAATAATTCCTTAATTTTAGACGAAGGAAATTCCAACAAAACCCATAGTTCTCCCATATATTGAAGTTTGATCTCGTCAAAACCTTCATTCTTTAGGACTACCTTAAGATTCGACAAAGATGCAAACTCTTTAACCCTACCCAGCAAGGTCTTAGAGAGATCTCTTGAATTAAGACAATCATCATCCAAAACAATTGAAGGCGCAGATTCACAGTCCAATGCTTCAAATGAATTATGTGTTTTTAGCACATGGGCATAAGATTTACCTGCTTTACTTGACCCATTTTCGTTAACGTTACTCTTTCTTTTGGGCTCATACACATTGTCTTTCGAGGCTTTATTAATCTTCAAAGGAGTTCTATGAAATCTGGCAACGTTTGCATGAAGCTTTGATCGACCAACCCAAATAGTGCAAAGATTACTTACCAATCGTTCCATGTTAAACACATTAATGAATCGAACAAAACCGAATCTTTTCCCATCTTTCGATTTCTTAAATGGAATAAACGAGTCAATAACGTGTCCATATTTCTTGCAAGCATGAAACAAATCTTTGGCGGAAAACACCTCAGGAAAATTCGACACATAGATTGAAGTGGAGATCTTAGCCACATCATCTTCTTTTGTTCTAAAGATACCCATGATACAATGAAAAAATTGAAAAAATGAAATTGTTGAAAACGACCAGAAACGAAACCCTGATAATCGAAAAAACCAGGGAGTACCAAGTTAAGGGATCGCCTAACACACTCGTTTAGAGATCGAATCAACAAGTGATGATCTCAATAAACAGGGGTTATAACAATCACCGCTCTAGGGAGGTAGTAGCAATATTCGAATTAGGACTCATAGAGGCGAAGGGGATTGAAAGGAGATCTAACACCTAATGATTATCGTCGAATCGAATAAAGAGGGATTTAGCAGATAACAATGAATAACAAACCCTAGATCTCACTAAATCAGATGAATAGTAATTACTTAGAACCAAGAAATCGATTAGAAATCGAAACCCTAATTCTAAAAATCACGTCGAATCTAACAAGAGAGATTAGAGAAAGCTATTATCGATCTACACAAATCAAACGTTATTCGATGAATGGAAATCAAACAGGTTAGGCAAATCGATTAGATGAGTGGATCTTGGATCTTGAAGATGGAGAGGATGAGGACCTCATGGATCTAGGGTTTTGTGTTTGCTAGTTGTTTTACCATTCTTGTGATCGCTGCCTTGTTTTTTTACAGCATACCAATTACTTGTTCAGAGAAATAAGTATATCAATTACATCTTCAATTCTGCATATCTTTTCCTTTCATGAAATGTTACAGAGACCATGTCTTTCCACATGTAAATAAAGTTGTCACTGTCGTTTTCTATGATTATATATGTTGATCCATGAAGTAATACCCCAGATTAGCTTCCGCTACTATATTTGTCAAAATGGGGGTGTTATAGTGGGCTTATATAAGTTTATCACGATATGAAAAACTTATATAAGCCCATAAGTCTCAATATAAGCCGGAAAATTAAGGCTTATGTTATATAAGCCGAAATCAAATAAACTCATAAGCCCACATATAAGCCAAAACAAACACCCCCTTCACACCATTCTCATTTTACATATCAGCTCTACTTAAGTTTTCTCTCTCCTCTCACTTCTTTTCACTCTCTCTCAGTTTTCACCCATTTTGATCACTTTTCCTCACCTTTCATACCTATTTTTATATTTAAATGATTTTATTCATTAAAAATGTAAAAGATTCAAAACTTTTATTCATAAATTAAAAACATTATATAGACTTGGAATATTAATAATATTACATTTAAAATTAAAATTAAACATTACGAGACAAGTGTTCGACCAAGTCGGCACGAAGGTTTTGATGCGCTTGTGCCGATTTGATTTGCCTCATAACTTGTCGCACTTGTTCATCGGATTATAAGAGGTCGCTCGGTTGATGTGCTTCCTTCGGGTACCAATTGGAGATATCGCCTTTCCTTTTTCTTTTCGAACCATGTATACATCATATTCATTATTCTTTTTTTTCATCGATCATGCGGGATTGACTAGTATAACTCATTTCTTCTTTAGAACGCCAAACGCTCATTTGCAGATTTTCGTCAACGGGGAAATGGTTTCTCTTCGTCTTGAGCAAGAGATTGACGAGAAATTTTGTCACTCAAGAGATATATGAGAAGTTCTGTCACTCAATTGCATATATTCGTTTAGAGCGTCAGGAACCTTGCCGTATGCCAATTGACGAATTGCGGCGGTGCACTTCATCAACGAGGAAATGCCTTCTCTTCCGGCATGGTCAATATTATTACGAAAGAATGGACAAATTTTTTTAGAAATGCAACAATAAATAGTTACCTCCCGAACTATCCAGTTGAAAAGGGGCGACTCATTCAGAACCTCTTCCGGAATGTACATACATCGTACATAGGCTTCTTGCTAAAATAGGCGGCTACTAAACGGTCATGAGCACCATAACGATCTCGATGTACGCGGTTTCTCGTCGGATGATTTGCTCGTCGTCTATTCCTGATAAACGACACCGCTCTTGCAATAAAATTCATGTCCCGGCTAACAACTTTTCGTTCTTCTTCTGAGTCGGTGAGCTAACACGTTTCGGAATTCATTTGGATAATAAGGAATGAAGTATATGTTGTTTGAGTAAGAATATGAGAAGATGTCTATAAAAATGGTGAGTTTTTAGGTATTTAAAGTTGAAAAATAAGGTAGTGTAAATTATTTTTTTTCTAATAAAAACCAACGTTTATATTTTAAAATGGGGGCCACTTTTTTAAACGTCACCAAAGGTGACCGGTTCACCCTTCGCTTCCATTTTTCCCCTGACTCGCGCGCGAGGTGGTGGTGTTGTTTTTGTGCTCGCGCGTGAGGAGGCTGACTCGGTGATGCCTCACGCCCACTCGGTCCGGTCTTACATAGATAGTGTTTATCTTTGTTACACGGATAGTCACTATTTTTCAGAATAAGCAATATCAATGAAAATAATTTGAAAAATATGAACTATCTATGTAATTAAATCGAATAGGGATGACGAGTTTGATTTTTGATAAACCACATGGACGAAACATGTAATTTTTTCATTATTTTTATACATTTCGGCAAGGTCTACTTTTGTCATTTTACTATGACGAAAAATATACGCATACATCACTAAACTTTCCAAACAAATGTGCTTAACATAACGAACCTTCGTTTTGCCCATTTGAGTTAGTGAACTTATAAAATTTATATTTAAATTACTATTTTATAATTCCATTGTTAATATGAATGACTCGAACGCATATTTTTGGATACATTAATTAACATAAAGAGGTGAGATCATGATAGAACAATATCATCTCAAAGAACAAAAGAACACATTCTAGCCATTCATTTTTCATCAAATAAAAAAAACAATTAAAAAACTCTACTTTCCACCTCTTTTTTTTAAAATAAAATATCTTGCAAACGGTAAATCGTCAAACGACAAAAGATACACCATCGCGACGAGAATTAAATCATCTTTCTATAGAGGGGCACTTTTATATATTATCGACGAACTTTTTTTTGAATTTTTTTTTCAGTCACGTCTGAAAAAATCACATGTGATTTCATAAAATCACATGTGACTTGTGATACAAATCACATGTGATTTTTTCAGACGTAACTAAAAAAATCGATTTCATATACTTTTGACGACTTTTTAGTGTTAAAATTTCCGCAAAAAAAAATTACACGTGATTTGTAAAATCACTTGTGATTTGTTGTTTTTAAAAATCACGTGCTATTTCATAAATCGCATGTGATTTCACAAATTCACTTATGATTTTTAAAGTAATAATTCACGTATGATTTCATAAATTCATAAATCGCATGTGAATTTACAAATTTACGTGTGATTTTTAATGTGAGAAATCACGTGTGATTTTTTCTAGGCGGAAATTAAAAAAAATTCGTCGAAAGTATATAAAAGTGCCCGTCTATAGAAAGATAATTTAATTCTCTTTGCGATGGTATAATTAAATTTACGTCAAACGAAAAAAATCCACCATCGCGACGAGTATTTTTTTATCTTTCTATAGGGGGCACTTCTATATACTTTCGACGAACTTTTTTTCCAAATTTTTTTTTCACTCACGTTTGAAAAAGTCACATGTGATTTGTATCACAATCACATGTGATTTCGTAAAATCACATGTGATTTTTTCAGACGTGACTAAAAAAAATAATCGAAAAAAAAGTTCGTCAAAAGTATATAGAAGTGCCCCTCTATAGATAGATGATTTAATTCTCGTCGCGATGGTATGTTTCGTTTTGCGTAACGATTAACGGTTTGTGAAATATTTAATTTTTAAAAAATAGGATGAAAGTGAGTTTTTTAATTAAATGAAAATAAGAATTAATCTAAACCATTAAATGAAAATAAAATGAATGTTTGAGATGAAATGAATTGTTCTTTAATTAGATAGTGTTCTACATATAACTTTTTTCTTAACATAAATGTTGTGTTTTACCAATAATGTTGTGTTTTACCAATGTGTACGTATACTTATATAAGTTCAGCAACCAAAATAAACAAAATGAAAATTTGTCACATTAGACGAACTTTTGTTTAATGTTTATAGCCTATAAAGTTAGCATACACATACAGGTGAGGGCTTTTACGGTTTTACCCGGTCCAACAGATCCATGAAATTGTTTGTTAGTTGCGACAGGTAGGGTTTCGAAACTTGGTAGTAGCTATAAACAGTTTTGAAATTTTCCTATATCAAAATGAAGATAATTACAGTGTAAGGGACAAAAAATAAGGGAAAAAATCGCTACTGAAGCTGTACATTGACTATGTGTTAAAAGATAAAGTTCACAATTCAGCTGACGCAGAAGCAACTGGTGTCTTGGCTGTCTTGTCATCAAGCAACGGCGTTGTATTAGATCGTTCAACAGTTGTATCTGGACGCTCGCTATCTTCATTGTATCTATCCACACCGTGAAGAAAAATACCTGCGACACAAGGCAACAAACGATGGGCATATATATGTGTCCTGTTTTTATTCAAAATAAGAGTAAATTGCATAAATCGTCTCTAACATTTGACCAAATTGCATGTTTCGTCCTAAACGTTACGAAAGTGCAAGGATCGTCCCTGTGGGGAAACCTTTGGTGCAAGTATCGTCCCTTTGCACCAGAGGTTTCCTCAAAGATTTCCCCACAGGGACGATCCTTGCACTTTCGTAACGTTTGGGACGAAGCATGCAATTTGGCCAAACTTTAAGGACGATTTATGCAATTTACTCTTCAAAATAATAAAAAGAGATAATTAACCAAGGTTTCCCCACATGGACGATCCTTGCACTTTCGTAACGTTCAGGACGAAACATGCAGTTTGACCAAACTTTAGGGACGATTTATGCAATTCACTCATAATAAAAAGAAGCAAATTAACCAAGATATACATATACCTATAAACCATATCCCAGATGCCAAAAACAGTATTGAAGTTAGTATCAACGCGGACGTCCTCCAATTGTTAATATTGTCCTGGATAACGCCAACAAGAGGGGAGGAAGGCACGTCACCGAAGACGTGAATTGACACAGTGGACATAGCCATAGATAATGGTCGCAAACTTGGTTTAACAGTATGGAGACACACAAAATTAACAGGACCCTGCAAATAAGAAAATATGTAAGGTCTTATAGAAATAAGAATATTAGCAGGTGTACATAATATTGTATATCTTACCTGAGTGGCAAATACGAGTATCTCTCCAATGAGAAAGAAAACTATAAAAGCGTACAAATTATTGAAACAAAATGCACTGAAGCAAAATATTGCACCGAAGAAAGTTGCTGTGGAAAGAAGCTGCAAATGATAAAAAAAAATTCATTAAATAAAACTTTTAGAACATGTAGAAAACTGCATTTAAAGGTAAAGTGTGTACCTTGAAAGCATTGGGGATTGTGGAATTCATGCGATCTAGGATGAAACCTCCGGCCAATGTGCCCACAATTCCACCCACAATCGTGATTCCTCCAAATAGCATATCAGCATTGTTCTGCAAACAACAAATATCTTAGATGAAAGGAATCGAAGACTATTTTTTTTACTTATGTGTTACCAGAACTTAAAAACTCGAATATGCTTACCATATGATATATGCTATAACCAGCCTTCGGTCCCCAGTATGAATATGCGCCTATGACAAAATTGTATGCAATATAACCTAGGAAATACCGTTTATAATACACCAATTAGTACATAGTAAATAAAGATTGTGTAATCACAGCTTCTGAAATTCAGGTACCTAGAACGTTGACGACATATATCTTCTCAAGCAGAAGAGCTTTTATATCTTCCCAAAACCTAAATAAAGCGGATCTGGATCACGGATTATTTGTTAGTAACAAGCAGCTCATAACAGTGAAGTCTTAAATTTCAGATTTATTTGTTTGATAACACACCTGGAAGATTTGTTTGAATCCTGATTCAACACCGGGACATCTTTATCAGTGGTAATCACTGCATTATTGCATTAAAATACGAACGTGAGTTCAAAGGGGCATGGAATGTTTTGGTCTATATGAGAATGGTGAGATGAAGTACCTTCAACTTCTATAACGTTCGTCTCTGGTGTTTTTAATGAACTTTTTGACCCGGCTGGAGAAAAGCCTGCATTTTCGAATTGACAAGCAAACACCAGACAATTGTAACTATGTTGTTTCTAATAGCTTGGACTAATAAGTATGCACCAAGTAAAGGCAAAATCATGACAAGAAGTTCATAACTTCCTTTTATATATGAAAAATTTGTATGCATGTACATACGTTTATATCAACACCGGCTTATCCCAATATTTTTGAAAATTTCAGTATCCACATATCCCACACCCGTATACTTGCAACATAAAAGAATATACTACTCCAACACCACCATATTATTTGAAATATACCTTTCATTTGCAGAGGTTTCATTACAAAACCCAAAATTGCAAACGGCAACATCAAAATTGCCTCACCAAAGAATGCATAGCGCCAACCAAAGGCATCTCCAACCTAGACACGAAGAATAATTAGTTTGACATCCGTTTAATACATTTAAGAGATGCAGCTTGCGAAAAACAATCATTTGTATGTATGATTCTGAGGGGATAAATAGTCCTAGTAAAATGGTCTGGATCATCAGCGTTCTTAAAAAGAAGCAGAACTAAAGAAGAAATTACATGCTGTTACTTACCCATCCACCATAAACATAACCGAGGGCGATTCCAGTCGGTATGCACATGTAGAATATACCCAGCCAAGCTGTCCTCTGTAACAAAAAAATGATACAATTTTACCCATTTTCATAAAAGATCTAGCCGTAGATTAGTAGATACCAAAGGCGGTGTGAGGTCTGATATATACATTGGAGAGCCGAAAAAATTAGTACAAAGTAATGAACCATGATATTAACAGCGAATATAGCTTGAGAAGAACTGGAAAATTTAAGAGTCAACCCTTGGAAGTACAAAATACTTCAGTGTTGGTGCTGATTTTGGAAACATCCATGGGGTACAAATGTTGGGTAATTAGCAGGAAAAAAAAATGTCGAACCTGAGTTACTGGAGCATTATCATCAATAAATGGAGCTGCGAGACTGATAAAAGAAGCCTCGCCAACACCAACTAGCCTGAAAAGTCAGTGCGTGATCAAAGGTGACGAAGCATAGAAACAAAGAAATCAGATGTGAAAAAAGTTGTTAAAGCAGCGAACTGACATTCGGCAGACTGTGATGGACCAAAAATCAATTGAAATCCCACAACCAGCTACAGCAAAAGTCCAGACAGATAGTCCAACTCCAATTAGCCTAAAGGGATTAATGCTGCACATATAAACAAGCGTCAAAGAATACCTAATCATGTCAACTAAGTCAACAATGCACTTCTAACACACAAGGTACAACACCCTTTATGACTTAAAATACCCAATCAGATAGATTTTCAAGCGTCTTAAATAACGCTTATGGACAAAAAGGTGGAATCTTTGGATCTTAAACAGTAGCATTAATCTGATAATGGCCTAACAGATGTACTAGGAATGACCCAAAATAGGAAGTATGCTAATATATGAAAACGTTCCAAAACGGAAACAATGCCTTTTTCAAGTTTTTGACTATTAGTCAAATGTGTTAAATACCGTTTATGGACAAAAAGGTAGAGTCTTTGGATCTTAAACAGTAGCATTAAACTGATAACGGCCTAACATATGTATTAGGAATTACCCAAAATAGCAAGTAATAAGAAATACAATACCTTTTGGCCAAGGACGCGAATATGGGAGAGGCGACAAGAAGTCCAACCATAAAAGCAGAAGAAATAACACCGTCTTTGAAATTGCTTAGGTCAAAATCACCCCTGTAAACACAAGCAAGTAAGCGAAAACATCTTACAAAATGATTAGTATTATAAGTTTCACTTGATATTAAAGACTTACTGAATTCCAGTACCGCGCGATGAGCATACGCCATTTTTAGCGCAAACTCTTGGACTCCCATTTACGCCATTACTCGCAATGGCTCCCCGGTCCACGTAATTGATCATGTTGATGACACAAAATATCACAAGCAGCCTAATGAATATATTATTATGTACAAACCCAATTAGTAATATCTACTTACCACTAACCTTTGCTCAAAGCCTAATTACTAGCAAAATTATAAGCAATAAGAAAAAAAAAACATAAAAACAAAATTCCCAAAAAAAAAAAAGTTACCTTTTAGGAGTGAACCAAGAAGGTTTTAATTCTTGTTCAACAGGAATTACAACAACATCATCAACAGCAGGAGGTGGTTTTAATTCTTGATCTCTAACTTCTTTTTCATCACCCATCTTTTTAATACTAGTAACTATTTTTTTTTATTAATTAATGAAGATGAAGATGAAGATGAAGATGTGGGTATCAAGCAAGCAAGTTAGATATGACTTTCTTTGTATATAACATTGATCAACATTATATTTGTTATCTTTTTTTTTTTAAGGTTTGAAGATGATAACAACAATAATAAATCTGAGTGAGTGAGTGACTTCTTTTTCTCAGGATGAATATGATGATACTCTGGCATTATCGCTTGGTTGGGGCCCATCTTACCTTCAAAGTACATATGGGCTACATTTATCATCCCCATTAAAAACACTCAATAACACATTTTGTTTCCATCAGTTTTCTCTCTCATTTTTTACTCTTATTAATTAACAGAATTCTCATCAGACAAATCATTATTTTTTATAAAAAACTAAAACTTTTATTATTTATAAATTAAAAACGTTACAAAAATAATGATGAGGTATGGTTTCCTCCGAATGCTTTGAGGATACAATCACGATTAACTCTTAATATTCCTAAAACAAAATCACTCCATGTTAGAATGGTCCACTGAATAGCTGGGTGACGAAGGCCACATCAGGTCCAGAGGCAATAACTAAGGAGTAGCTAGTCCCCTCAGGAGGTAAGAAGCAGCTAGTCTCCTCAAAAGGTAAGGAGCAGCTAGTCCCCTCAGGAGGTAAGGAACAGCCATTCTCCTCAGGAGGTAAGGAGCAACAAGTCCTTTCAGGAGGCAAAGTGCAATACCTACGCAAGAGGTAGAGCATTGTATCCATCGGAGCTAGTACACTGACGACTGACGTACGATGTACGAATGGCACAAACATCTGATACATGTCAGCGACTGACGTGCTGCCCCTATAAGACAACTTAGCTTCCACAATACTCGTGTCTTGAAGCTAAACCCAGGTAGTATATAATGAACTGTTCACACACATGAAAAGGGCGGGTTTTTACACACACATACTTCTCCTTACTCTCTCTCTCTCTCTCTCTCTCTCTCTCTCTCTCTAAAACTTATACCAAGCATACACTTACTCTCACACCGGAGCTTGGTCTCGGATTCAAAACCCGAGGCGAGCTAACGGTGTTCTGTCTTATTTTATTCTAAGAGACGAAGGAGTAGCTGCAGGATCTCCTAAGGATCAGGGCTGAAGAGCATCTACGAAAATTTGCTCAAACATTAGTGCCATCTGTGAGACCTGAAATACCAATCTATCAATTTCTAAGTAATGATGGTTGTACGAAGGGTCCTCAACTGGAGGATGATGAAAACTTGATCACCGGGGCACCTAGGACCGGGAGGACTCCCCCGGGAGGAACCTCCGCTCCCGCCGGACAAGTTCAAGGAGGCCCTTCTCCAGCATTTGTGAAGAAAAACATTGATGTATTGAGAACCATGATCAAAGAGCTTGACAACCTAGGTCAATAGAAGGTAACCCCTCGCAAGCTTTTCAATGATGGGTCATCTAGGTCAAGGAGCCGAGGTACGCCTCGTTCTACTCGAAAAAATCGAAAGAGTGTCCCGAGGAAGAAGGGGGTCTCTAAGTCCCATCGGTCAGTAAGATCAGAGGCACGAAGCAGATCAAAGTCGAAGAGTGTTAGTCGTCGTGCAACCATTTTTTTCATTTATTTAAATTCAAATAAAAAACATATAAAGCTAAAATTAAAATTTCCTCAATAAAAAATCGATACATAAAAAATAACGATAAATTAAAAGATATACAATTTAATAATTGATGTTCCATAAATGCTCCACGATATCGTTTTGAAGGTTGTTGTGAACTTACCTATCTCGGAGTTTTTTATTTTTTTTCGATGTGTTTCGCACCGTTCGACCCAATTACGTTGAATATTCGGTAGTGGAGGAACGTATATTTCGTTCAACGCACTAACCTCAAATTTTTGATCTTTCAATATCATGTTATTTAATGAAATACAAGAATAAATGATTCTTCGTAGCGTGTTGACTTCGTAACCACGTGCGGGTTTTTGTATAATTCCTCAACGACCTTGTAGGACTCTGAAAGCTCGTTCAACATCTTTTCTTGACTTTCTTTAACTCTTTTAAACTTCATTGTTTTTTAGTATATTGTTTCACATTTTCTTGATCGTAAATATCGTACATATCAACCCCGTTGGGATCCATATAGTAGTATTTTTAGAGAAATATTGTTGAGTTTGTGTATGTAGAAGTGTGTGAAAAGAATATGAAGATTAATGGAGGATTTAGAGGATTTTTAAAATGTAAAAATTTGAAAAAGTGAGTATTTAAAACCATTCAACGGCTCTATTTGACCCATATTTCAAATTCTAGCAGTTATAAAATGTTTAAAAAAGGTGAAAACGCCAAAAAAGGGAAAACGCCAGGCTTGGACGGTCGTCGCACCGTCTGGGACCATCTCGGCTGGTGGTGACTGCTCAGATTTCGAAAACGCTAGTGGTGGTGTCATTCTCGCGTCGTCGGGTGGCGTTTTTGGGGACGATTTGAGCCATGGCTCACGACACCCTATGCTCTAAGGGCATTATCGAAACTTTAATAATTACATATTTGTCCAAAACATGCTTTAAGAACATTGTACATTATGCATTAAAAACTTGTGCATTGAATAAATATATAGTTTTTGAAGTTTCATTAGATATATATATAAAATTCCCCTTTTTTATTATCCTTTTAACTATTAAATTTTTATCAGGGCTAATGAGACCGAGAGAAATAAAATTACCACCTTATAAACCATTTATGTAGAAAGAGAAAAAATTTCTAAATATAAACTTACTCGACAACACGTATCTATTTTTTACTATTTTTGTAAGTAAATGTTTTTTACTCGACTGATTTAATGTCAATGTTGCAAAAATCGCGAGTCGCTAGCCGGGCGGTCGACCACCCTGTGGCCTGTAATCGGTCTAGGCGCGATTAATCGGTGATTAATCGGTTTTGCAAATTTTATATATAAATTTCAAAGTTACTTGTATGAGATGGATACAACACTTTAAATACACTAAAATTAAATGAGTTCAAAGTTAAATTGTTCAAAACATAGACATAGATAATAAAAGTTAACAGTTAACAATTCAAAGTTATATTGTAAAAAAAATATTTGACTTTCGTTGACCGATTTGACCAATTTTTGTCCGATTTGATCGATTTTTGACCCATTTTTTTACCGATTTTTGACCAGACCGATTTTTCACCCGATTTGCTTTATTTTCCAAGGTGTATGGCCGAGTAGCGATTAATCGGCGATTACAAGGCCGCCTAGGCCGATTTTTGCAACACTGGTTTTGTGTGTTATGAAAAGTGGGGACACGGTCGACTTTTAAATTACCCCACAATTGATATTGTTTTGTGAGACTTTCGGTTCATTAATTTCTTTTACTCTACATTTTTGTCTTTTACAAAAAATACAAATAAAAAAAATTCTTTATAGTCATTTATGTTTTTCGCATTAATTAATTTTTTTGACTTTTCTTTTTCTAATGTACGACTTTTCACAATTTTCCTTTCTATTTATTGTGTGTGTAAGAGTATATATATGAATAAAATGTATGAGGATATAACAAAACTCTTTCACATATTATGTGTGAGATAAGTTGTAAAGGTGTTAAAAAAAACTCTCGTTCTAAAAAAATGGTGACGGAGAAATTTTTGTAGTTTCCTTTTTCTTTTCTTTTAAACAGAAAAGTAAACTTGCTCCTTTTGAGCAATTGATGCTAAAATTGAATTCAGTTATATACATATATGTAGCATTCTTGTGAAAACCGGTGGCTCAACCTCCGTGAGTAAGGATTTTTCTCTTGTCTCGGTTTTACTGTAATTGGCAAGAGTTTTTCATCCCTTTTGTAGTCTTCGCAATTAAAGCCTCGAGTAGAGTCTAGAATATGTTGTTTATGTCATCTTCTAGTATGTAACTGTTTTTTAGCTCCTAACTCT
This sequence comes from Tanacetum coccineum, assembly GCA_026074375.1. NCBI lineage: Eukaryota > Viridiplantae > Streptophyta > Magnoliopsida > Asterales > Asteraceae > Tanacetum > Tanacetum coccineum. The sequence goes on from BQNB010000977.1 coordinate 112,690, forward strand.
TTGCTAGTAGTTGTTTTATATTTATATATAATGTAAATTATACTGCTGGTCCCTGAACTGAGCCTCGTTTGCCTGTTTGGTCCTTAGATAACAGGGACTCTCATACTGAGCCTCGTTTGCCATTGTTGTTGCCCGTTTGGTCCCTAAAGCCCGGTTTTACCTAACAACGGTTATTTCTATCGTTATCTTGGCCACGTCGCCCTTCCGCTGAAAGGTACAATCATCTTTTCTGTATAAATTTTGATTGCGCCGTTGGTCTCCCTGAGAATTTTTTTCTCCCGCCTTTTTTCTCCTTATAAAACCTGACTCTAAAATCCCAATACCGTAACTCACTCATTCCAAACTCCCAACCTATTAAAAAATTGATACAATCTGTTCAAACTAAACTCTTTTTTTAATTAAAAATGGCTTGTATCGAGGAGCTTGAAAAGGCTGTAAAGTCTAATAAAATTGAAGATGAAATGCTAGTCTTAATGAGGAGACAAGTGGAGAATGAGTTGAAGCTTAAGAATAAGTTTCGAGAACTTTGTGAAGAAGTGTCAAACGTTGTTAAAGAAAGGGAAGATGTGGTAGAGGAGCTTGAACGGTTAAGTGGTAACTATGTGACGAAGGAAACCGCTCGTTTGTTGAGACGTGGGCAAAAACGTGATTTGGATAAGATGACGCGTTTCCAGATTATGGTGAATGAATTTCATCTTGGTGTTCGTGAGAAGCACACTTTTGTTAGTAATATTTAGGGACAGTAGGTTAGGTTTTAGCCCTCATTGTATTTGGTTTGCGGTGGTTTAAGTTTTTTACCCCTTTTAACTAAGTGATTATGGTTCTAAACCTTTGAACGAATATGAATATAGTGTGTATTTAAGGTTTTTCAATTGATGTCTATTGTTTTTTTCACACCCCCAAAATCATGCAGCGAAAGGGTAACGGGGGCGTGTGACGTCATAATACAAGAACACAAGATATAAGAGAACGACCTCTATATGAGTCATTTTAGAAAATACATCGTTGATTTAATTAAAGATAAAGTTTTACATGAAGTAAAATACTCAAAGTCATAGCGGAAGCAAAGTTACATTTTACTACAAATCAACGATAAAGATAATGAAATTCCATGCAACTCTGCAAATGACATGACCATGGACTCCATAAGCATGCAGCTTACCGATGCGGTTAAGGACTTGCGATAAATATGCTTAAAACGTCAACATAAAGTTGGTTAGTTCATAGGTTTATGTAAACAATTAAGCGGACCATAAGTTTTCAAGAGCAAGACCATTGTAACACATACAATGTCATATACAAATAGAGAAGTTAATGTTACTTAGCACTAAGCTCATGCAATGAAGCCTTAACAAAATAGTGTCTTGCAAATCAATGCAAGTTGTTGCCCCTTGTAGGTATTCTATCCCAAAATAGCTAATGCTCCCCAAATGTATATGCGTTCTTCTGATGAGAGCTACCAACACCCGAACGGGGATGTCAATCCCAATAGATCTATTATCAACATTCGTGCTTACACGCAGTAACTAACGATTCATGATAACGGGGTCAAAAAGCGGGATAACGGTATTTAGGCTAACGTTGTAACAGATTTAAAAGCTAATTGTGTCCATAGTAAAAGGAAGCATATATCTCAACCTAGGTATTTTAAAGCATTCGTAAAAACGAGTAAAAGCGGGGCTATGAAACTCACCTCAAGCAAAGTTCGTACAACGGGAAATACGCGCAAGTATGCAAATGCACAAATCCTAACTGCGACCTAATTATTATAAGTACGCTTTAGGTTTACGAAAATAAAACGTGCAACATGCATATGAGTTCTTAATATTTTTTATCACCTCAACATGTTTGTGTTCAAGTTTTATTGTCAAAACATGTTTTACATAAAAGTTCGACCATTTATATTAAGTTTCAACACTTAATTAAAGAGAGTTTTTGTCCAACTTTGGAGGATCGTATCTCGCTTTTTTCTTATTATTTTCGTCTAATTTCGACTCAAAAATTTAGTATCCCAGGTGGGCTACCAAAAGTCCAACTACCGCTACTTACCAATCAAAGCCCAAAACATTCAAAATGGTCCAAAAGTAGCTAACTCGGATTCAATTCAAAAATACAAGCTGTCAACACTTTTTATAAAACAATTTTTACCCAACTTTAAAAGGCCGTAACTCAGCTGTTACTTATCCTTGTGACACGATCCTGGACTTTCTGGAAAGTACTCTGCGAGGACCATCTAAAGTTTCGACTAACCTTTTACCTAAATCAGACTCTAAAGCACCCAAAAACAGCCTCAAAGTAACTAGGTCAGAAACTTTTCAACACTTGAGCTGTGTGCAGTTTTTCAGAAATAGTGTTTACCCATTTTCAAAAAGCCGTAACTCCTTCGTTACAAGTCTGTTTTCACTGATCCACATATCCACGTTTAGCTTACAGTGTCTACTACAACATCATCACTTTCATAGTTTCAAACTCTAAACCTACAGTCCTCGAAAACAGCTCACAAAGTCTACTCAGCAACATATATACTTTAAATTCCTATTTTGCTTAATGCATAAAAACTTAACAACACTTATGCGGGTCTCGATTTTTGAGTATGTTACATATAAAAATATATATTCAAGCATGAACAAGAGATTTATAACAAAATAGATTTTTATGTCATGATTACGAGCTCTAAAGTAGACTTTTATTTGTAACTTTTATTTTTAAGCTTTTTAGTGATGTTTTTATAGATCAAACATATGTAGGTAATAAATATAAATGTAAATGATATGAAATGAAATGTATAAAAACATGAAGTTTTGATTACTTACAAAAAAAAGAGTGGATGAATCGAAGATTTAATCAACACGAACTAACTATACAACCCCGAATAATCAAACTAAACTACTAACAAAAAATCCTAACACCCAATTCCTCTTGTAAAGTCTTAAAACATAACTATGAACACCCTTTTTTTCTTTCTTTTGTTGTCGTGAGATATAGAGAGAAAACAAGAGAAATGATTTTTGTTTTGTGTTATGAAAAATGAGTGTCTAGTTGTTTCTATTTATAGTGAAAGTTTAGGTAATGAGAACAAAAGAAAATGGAAAGGTACTAATGGTGTGTGTTCAATTCTTGCTAGTGCCAAAGTTGGTCGGGAAATTAAGGGGAGGTACCAAGCTAGTAGCCAAATTGTGATAGAAGATAACTTCTACAAAATGGCTAGGCTACAAAACAAAAATCCCATGTGGTTTGGTTTGTGTTGGGGTCGGCGTGGGATCAAAAGGGGGGGGGAATATTTGATTTTCAAAATTTTAAAATTTCATGCAAAATTATATACAAAGTTGATGGTAAATGCATGCATGCAAATGCACCTTAAGCGGTTTTACGTAAGCTACGCAAAATAAATGTACATGACTTATAAAAATATTCACGTAATGATCATAACACACTAGTTATGCGTAGGCTAAAGTTAGTCTAAAGCCGGTACGCGTTCAAACACGTTTTTCACAACACGCGAGATGACCTCCAGGTTATGAGTTAAATTAAATGTGTAACCATTTAAAATGAAATGTTTCGAGTTAATAGTCAAATATTAACCTAGAAAATTACCGGTTGTCATAGTTTTTTATGCAATTGACCAATTTTTTTAGGTATATTATGTTTGATAACAAATAGTAGGGAAACCAATATTATTTTTTAAACTACCCAGATTGACTTGCAAAAGTCACATTGATCAGAACAAAATAGCTGAAGAACAACACAAAACACAAAACTATGCAATGCTATAAAAGTCAAGCTTTCATCATATTACTATATTGTCAATAACAATAGAAGAACAACATAAAACATATTAGAATAAAAACATTATCACCCATTTAAAGTTTCTTCATAGCTTCAACAGATTTTGTTTTTTCAAAGGTACGCATCTGAGTTTTGTTGATCTACATAATTAATTGACGGCGCATCTCCATCTCGCGATGTTCAAGTTCCCTGAAAAACATAATAGATTTTCATGCACGCATACCCATTTTATAATCCAACTTGTTAATAATTCCCTGCCTTTTGTCAAGATCTTTCACAACGTCCAACAGTTTTCTGGCCATTTCATAGTCGTTCATAACCTCCCTTTCCATTTGCACAACCCACATATGAGCATAAATTTTAGAATTTGTGGCTTTTTCAAGTTCTTGTAGATGAACATCCATTTTTGAAGTTTCTATGCGTTTGATGATTTTTTTTGGAAGATGAGACTTGTGATCTAGAGTAGTGCTTTAGATAAGAATTTTTGTTAAGGGTTATGATGTTTCCTAACCGTGAACGGTCATGTCATTTCAATATCAACTGTTAATATGAAGAGTTACGATGTTTCTTTCATCCATAAACTTTTTGTTATTATTGCATACTTTGTCCCTGGACTTAGTGTTACCTACCGTATAGTTTTCCGCCAATTCTACAAATTAAATGCGATGTATCAAGCCGTATGAGAAACAGTCAGATGCATTGCAACTAATTATTATAGTACATGTTTTGCCTTTGGACCGTCAATTGCATTAACTTTTCTTTGTTAATATTTAAGGGATGATACCCCCTATCGTTTGCATAGCAAAAAACATTTTCAACTCAAAAGCACATTCAAACCAAAATCACATTAAACATAAACTAAAAAATGGCTAACTTCCCATGGCTAGATAAACTTGCGGTAGCTGTTAATTCTAGGGGGTTGTTTAATGGGATGTTGGTGTACTTTGATCAGGAAAATAGAAAAGATCTTGAATTTGCAATGGTCTCCACAATTTATGGGCTAAGTTTCTTGAGCGTAAAAATGAAAGGCAATTGTTTATAACTGAACTTGAGAGTTTGTATCCATCAGTCATGACGTACAAGATTCTGAAGTTTCTAAATGAAGTTCAAAACTATGATGTTATTCAGTTGTTGGAGCTTAGGAAAATGATTGTAGGAACACATCGACAACTATGAGGAAAGATTACCATGATTGAGACAAGCAGGATCTATAATTGTCTTGTTTGTGTCAATCTTTTCTTATTGATTTATTAGATTTTGTGGTATGTCTAAAATCTATGTTTTAGTAGAAAGGTCATCTTCTTAATATATTATGGTTAATGTTCATTATCATATTTGCTTGTTTGTTTACGATTGTTTTGTTATTGATGATTTTTTTTACCATAAACTTTGACAATTATTATTACATTCATATTTGTCTGGGTTTTTGTTTTACTCACTATTTTGTTGAACATAATTAAGACTTCTTCATTTTGTTAGTCAAAGGTGTGTATGTGTGGTCTAAATATAGTAAGGGTAAATTACACCGTTTTGTAATGTACATGTATAATGTATTTATCTTGTTACAGCCTTGGTCCCTATGTAATTCGCTTTATCCATATTTGCTATTTAAGGGTTCAAACTCCTTGTCATTTGCATACCCAAAAAACCATTGAAGCAAATAAGACACTCAACGTTAACTTAAAAAATGGCTGCTTTCCCACGTCTAGAAGAACTCGTCGTCGTTGCTAATTCTAGTTCTTTCTTTGATGGAATCATGCTATACATTGAAAGGGAAACGACGATTGATCTTGAGTTTGTAGCTGATCTACACAACTTGTTTGGTTCCTTAAAATTGTGATGTTATTGATTATTGGTTTTGTTCCTTAAAATTGTGATGTTATTGATTATTGCGAATATACAACTTGGAAATTTATTAGACACGCATTAACTCTAAAGTATTTAGAAAAATGAGAAATAATCATTATAGAAAAGGTGCATCCATGCGTGGACCATAAAGAGGGTATCTTGCACAGTTGGTCCCTAAGGTTAGTTTAGTCTATTCTCCTTTTCTGCCTTCCACATGTCTTTCAAAGGAAGATATATTAGGGGACTATGTGTGTAATTACCGTGTTAATTAATGCAAGTGACATAGAGCCTTATGGATGTCAGTCATTAAGCCATCATATATTTGATATCTAATTATTAGATTCATCGTGAAACCACTAACTTAAGTTAGTTTTTGCTATTTAAGGGTTCTTACCCAGCATCACTTTTAAACCAAATACAAGACAATACAGTCAACAATAATAAAAAATGGCCAACTTCTCACGTGTACATGAACTTGCAGCTGTGGGAAACTCCAACAATTTGACTGACGCAATGTCAGTGTATATTCAGAGGGAGATCAACGCAAATCTCTATTGCAGTTGGATTAAGCCAACTCTGGGATGTTTTGTACAGTAGGGTTAATGAACTCAGATTGTTGACATCCGAGCTTAATGTGTCTGGTGGTCCGTTAGCAGTGCAATGTGCCGAGTTTCTTAAGCAGTTGTCCCAAAAAGAAGCGCCTAGGATGTTGGAGCTAAGGAAGATGATAGCAAAAGTACACCTTTAAGCCCATAGAAAGATAGATTTTCTTACAGTTGTGAGGTTCTATTAATTAGTTTGTGGATATTTAGGTTATCTTTTGTTTTGTTTTTTATGTAGATGGGGATGATGATGATGTTGGGTAGTATATTTTATGATTTTATGTAGATAGGGACGATGGTTGAGTTTGGGTCATATCCCAAATTCTATTTTGGTAGTGTACATAGTTTAAGCCTTAAATATATGCTAACGTTTATGTAACTTGTTTGTGTTTTGATTTCACAATGATGTTGACCCTTGTTTAGGTATGTGGTCGATTCATTCCCAGTTTCACCATACCTTTAAAATACATATGTCACTTCAAAATATAGTCTACTGTTTAGGAGTCAAACCATAATGCATACCAACCATGTCACACCACTAGTGCATAACATACCCTATTTGACCATTGCAAGTCATATTATTTGAATATGTGTGATCACAATGCATAAGATTATTAAAAATATCCTAACTTATAGGCTTTTCATAACCATCTGAATGTCACAACTTAACTATTACATCATAAAACATAGCAAAATATCAACTACCAAATACCAATGACGCCAATGGGTCTTTATTAGCCTTTCTTTGGCTTTTCATCCTTGACCATCTCTTCTTGGGTGACTCTAATCCTCTTGCTTAGTCTTCTTTCTTTAACCTATGCATCATCTAAAGAATCATCAGCCACTTCTTGATTAGATAGTGCTTCATCTTGATCATTAGCCATTTCCATGACCTCTTCAGCAACCTTTTCATAAACAACTGGATTAAAAACAACCTCACTAGCAACCTCTTGTTGAACATTATTTTGAACAACCACATCCTTAATTGCTTGATCTAACTCAATAAATAAGTCTTTAGTTTCATGGAAAGGATCATTTTGCTAATCAACTTAAGTACCTGGTGAATCCTTCTCAGGCCAATCCCAACCAAAATGCTCACTTGACTTACCACTTATGCTAGCATCATCATCCGTGTCATACATAAAACCATAAAAGTCATTTGGGCTATATTTTTCTTGGCTTAGCTTCTCTAAGATGTTTTCCAGTGTGGAATTTAAACTCTCCAAGATCCTCTTCTTGACTATCTTTTTCCTGGCTAAGATTATCTATTAGTTTGTGAGTGCCTAACTCTAACTTAATGTTAATTTCTCCTAATACCTTGATTTTATCACATCAACTATTTGAAGAACTTGTAGATGAAAGTGAAATGTAACTTTTGATATCTAAATGAAATGGCGGGGGTGATTTGTTTTGGTAATACTTGCAAGGTTTACTTATAGAGGCGGGAAAATTATTCGGCAAACTAAAAGGTACATTTAGGGTTCATGGACAAAAGTTGTATTTAACATTTTTAAATTTGTTGAAAACTTGACTAAAAGGTACTGTGGAATCGATTGTTGAATGTATGTGAGAGATCAAGCGTGTTATGTTATCATAATCCAAACACCCCCTTATTTGGTTGACCGTTCTGTTGACCAATTTTCCATCCAATTTAACTGTTATTGCAGGGGCATTTTTGTCCATTTGGTGAAGTATAACCATAGGGACCATATTTGCAACTTTATTTTTAGGGGTATAACTCGCGCCATTGTGTCCCTGAGGGGACGGTCATTCTTGTTTGCCTCTCTCGAACACGCCATTGTTGCATTTAGCCTTCAATTATAGTGAGTTTATATCCTATTTTTTAATTTGTGTTTGTTCTAATTTGTATGTGCCTTAATTTGTGTTTCCCCAATTTGTATTTGCCCTAATTTGTTGTTTGTTAGATACTATGGTTGCCAAATAAACAAAGTTTTCCAAAGAAACAAAGGTTGCCAAAGGTTAGTGAGTAGTTTATAATGTCTTAGTCTGTGATACTATAGTCAAATGTATTATGTTGCATTGTTATATTTTGTGTATATTTGGTATGTTATGTTGCATTGTTATGTTTTGTAGAAGTCATTGTAATATCATCAAGTGTTGATGAAGTCTCAAGTGATGATGCAGTCTCAAGTGATGAAGAACTAACTAGTCATGAAGTCTCAAGTGATGATGAAGTCTTAAGTGAAGAAGAAGTTATTGTCATAGCTTTAAGTAAAGGGCCATACAAAAGTTTGCTTAAATGGTATGATAAATTTAGTGACGAGGATATTCCTGAATATTACTTTATGTTGGGCTAATTTAGTGCCCAATTGTCTCTGCCTAGATTTAAACAGAAATTAGGCTAAGTATAGAAGACTCGCTGAGTGCAAAGCATCAACGAGCAATGAAGACTCGCTGAATGCAAAGCATCAGCGTAGTGAGAAGTCTCGCTGAGATGCAAAGCATCAGCGAGCAATGAAGACTTGTTGAATGCAAAGCATCAGCGGGCAGTAAAAGGACTCGCTGAGTGCAAAGCCTGAGCGCGCAACCTCAAATGTATTCAAGTCAGATACATCATCAAAGAAGTCAAAGATTACTTAAATACATACTCGTCAGCTGTGATGGATATCAGCTGGTATGTAAAAGGAATACGCTGATAGGTTTAAGGAGAGTCAGGGGTGGCAATACCATGAGGATCATGTTACCCTTTGAAGAAAAGTAAGTTGAACTTAAGCGTGCCCCTAAAAGGTGTTTAGGTGGGAGATTCAATAAATCTAGTGGGGGACATATAAGCTTTATGAATTAAACAAATACTAAACATGAGTTAGTGGAGGTAATGGGAGTGATTCAAGGAGAACGTGCATAAAGTATATGCACTTGTCCAATAGTATATTAGCACGGCACTTCACTCATTACATCCACTACCAAGCAACACTATAAATAAGGGAAGGTTAAGAGAGTAGAAGACGCTGCTTAAACAATTATTGTTTTAATTGTCTTTTACTCCTTACGGAACTTATACAATAGTCAACTAATCCTATCAGTGTGGCTATACAAGTTCACTTGTAGACTTGATAAAGATTTAAGTCTACTTATTCAAAGGGTAATCTTACATTGTCATTCAACGTGTGCGCTCTATAGCACATTATAGTTCTTTGATTATATCAATAAAACATTACAATGTTTGAAAAGTATTACTTGTGTTATTTGAATTCAATAAGTGTTATATTTCCATATAGACGTGTAAATTGGGACCTTCAATTGGTACCAGAGCAGTTTGATTTATAAAACCTTTTAGAAACTGTTCTTTGTTTTAAACTAATCAAGATCCAATCATGTCTGGAACCGTACCACCTATCCCATCATCGTTAGGAACTACTACTGGTAATCCTAGTAGTCCTAATAGAGTGGATAACATTCCCTCTGACAACATCAATAACACTACTACTACTATTATAGCTCAGAATATTATTGATGAGAATCTTCCTCAACTGCTTGATGGTAGAGGAGGATCTTATGTCACAAATGTCTCTGAATTTGATAAAGAGGGTTTTTCTAGTTGGAAGGAAAGGTTATTGATCTACATTGATGGTCTTGAACCTTATCTTCTAGAAATTCTAGAAAGTGGACCATTTGTGCCTATGTCATCTTTGTTCACTGCTGCAAATCCTTTACCTAAACCTCAGAATCAATGGTCACATACTGACAGAAGACTTGCTAATCAAGATAAGATATTAAAAAGTATCCTTATTTCTTGTTTACCAAATGTTGTTATGAAGTCTGTTATTAAATGTACCACTGCCAAAGCCATTTGGGTTGATCTTATATTAGCTTATGAGGGACCATCTGATATAAGAGATACCAAGATTGCATCCTTAAGACTCAAATTCAATGCCTTTAAAGCACTTGAAGGAGAGAAAGTGAATGGTACATTCACAAGGCTAAAATGCTTGTTAAATGTTCTTGAAAACAATGGTGTCTTCATCTCTCAATCTGAAGTTAATGCCACGTTTGTTAACAGTCTGCCAAGAAAATGGTTGAGTATGAATCAAACTCAGAGGGCTAATAACTCCATAAAAATGATACTTTTGCAGCTCTGTATGGCAAATACAGCTATAAAGAAGGCCTGATTGACCAAATATATGAGTCTGAGACAAGTAGATTCACAATTCAGGCTTCCAGTTCAAAAGCTTTGATCTTTAACCCAAAAATACAGGATAGTAACTCTGATGTTGAAGAAGACCTAAGGAGCAACAGTGAATTTTTAGCTGACTTAAACGTTGAGTTTCATGAAAGAGCTCTTCTTGCAAATCAAAAAAGGTTCTACAAGAGGTCTGGAAGAGTGGGCCTTATAAAAAAGCTAATGGACAAGTCAAATGAAACCTGCTTTGCTTTTGAAAATCTAGGTCACTTTCAAAAAGACTGTCCTTCAAATAAAATATCCACACCTTCTTACCCTTCAACATACAAATCATACAACATACCCAAATTTCATACAAACTCAACACCACAACACAACCTCACCCATGCTGATAAAAACCAAAAGGACTACATAGTCAAATACAAAGGACTCAAGGCTGAAATTGATGTCCTTATAAAGAAGATTGATGTTATGACCAAAGGGAAGAATAAGAAAGGGTTGTTTGCTGATTCGTTTAATTAGGATGAGGAATCAGTGTCCTCTGGTGAAGAAGGTATTACCAAGATTAAGGCACTTATAGCTATTGTTGAAGATGAGCTATCAGTTGGAAGGGCTGATGCTAGATCCAGTCAGTGGGTTGAAATCACCATGAAAAGGTACAAAAACTTCTTTCTATGACTAACTGTGATGAAAGGAAACATGTTCTTGAATATGCACATGTTGATCTCCACTATATGGAGGATTAGAGGAAAAACTTGCTCAGTAAGTTCAACTCTCTTAATCAAGAGATGTCCTCATGTAAGTCTGAACTAAATGACCTTAACATCAAGGCCCTAAACATCTCCTATCAGAATGAGATCACCACACTAAATCTGGAAAATGAATCTCTGAGGGGTGAAATCTCTGACCTTAAAAAGGTTATTAAGAAATGGACCTCTAGTAGAGTCACTCTTGACCAACTGCTCTCTGAGCAAGTCCCCTGGGAACATAGTCAGGGCCCTAGGAGGACAAGGGAAAAGAAAAGAGAAAATTTCCTCAAAGGAAATTGTTTTCAACAAGTTTGATGTATCTTCATCAACAAGTTGCTTATGTAAATGGTCTGAAGCACAATTTGATTAGCATCAGTCAGCTGTGTGATGCTAACTTTAAAGTTCTATTCTCAAAAACTCAAGGAACTATCTTCAACCAAAACAATAAGTTGTCCTCATTGCTCCAAGAAGAAGAGATGTATATGTCATTGATATGTCATCTTACAATAAAGAAAGTAATGCCTGTTTCTTTGCCAAAGCCTCACTAAGTGTCAACTGGCTTTGACATAAGAGAGTGTCTCATCTTAAATTCAAAACCATAAACAAACTAGCAAGACAAAACCTTGTTGCTGGTCTTCCTTCTCTGACTTTCTCTAAAGACAAAACCTATTCAGCCTGTGAGAAAGGGAAGCACCAAAGAGCATCATTCAAAACAAAGAGATCATTTTCCATCAACAAGTGCTTACATCTCCTTTACATGGATTTGTTTAGACCTATTAAACCTTAATCCATCAACCACTACAAATACACCCTGGTTATAGTAGATGAGTACTCTAGGTACACCTGTGTATTTTTCCTAAAGAAAAAGAGTGATGCAGCTGATTGTATCATATCTTTTATCAAAAAGATGGAAAATCTCAATGAAGTAAGGGTAAAGGAGGTGAGAAGTGATAATGGAACGGAGTTTAAAAATCAAAAGTTAGAAGAATTTTGTGATGAAAAGGGCATCTCTCAAAATTTCTCATCTCCTTTTACACCTGAATAAAATGGTGTAGCTGAAAGAAGACACATAACTTGAATTAAAGTAACAAGAACTATGTTAAATAGTGCTAGTGTCTTTCTCAAAACAGAACAATCATAGTAAAGAGGCATGGGAAAATAGCCTATGATGTGTTCAGAGGAAGATCTCCTGATATTAGCTACTTTCATATGTTTGGTTGTCCTGTGCATATTCACAATCATAGAGACCACCTAGGAAAGTTTGATGAAAAAGCTAATGATGGATTCTTTCTTGGCTACTCTTTAGTGGCTGAAGCATTCAGGGTAGTTAACATCAGAAGACAAGAAATGGAAGAATCTTTTCATGTTACATCCAGTGAAGATGATGAAGAATTTTCTCAATCAAGCACAGAAGGTGATGCAATCAATTTCAATGAAAATAGATCTTTTACTGATGATGAATTCCTTGACCCAATGAGGAAAGTTACTAAAGGATCAGGCAAAAATGAATACTTTCCCTACATTCCAGCATATGATCCTCTTTCCTCAAACGACATCACCATCCCTAAAAACACCACTATCATTGATTCACCTATTCTTCTGAACTTTGTCTCTCCTAAAGAACAACCTGAGATCACTCTCACAAATGATCATCCAGTTTACAATAAACCTGATCATCATGAATCAGCTGGTAACCTAGAACCCACTAAAGTTTAAATATCTATCATCAATGAACCAATCAGTGTAGTTGAACCCTCACTTTCAATTTCTACATAATCAACCAACCCCTTGCACCTCAAGACAGATGGTCCAGAGAGAGACACATAGAGCTTGTAAACGTCATAGGTGTCTAGCTGGGGTTTCCACTAGAAGCAGGATCAGAGACTCTGAAGCCGCATATGCCCATGAATGCCTCTATATCAATTTTATTTCTGAGATAGAACCCAAAAGACTGACTGAAGCTCTTGAAGAAGAAGGATGGGTTATTGTAATGCAAGAAGAATTGAATCGGTTTGAAAGAAACAAGGTATGGTCTTTGGTTCCAGTACCCTATGGTAAAACCATATTGGGACCAAATGGATTTTCAGCAACAAGATAGATGAGAATGAGGTTGTTATAAAGAACAAAGCAAGACTGGTTGCTCAGGGGTTCAGATAAGAAGAAGGGATAGATTATGATGAAACCTTTGCACCTGTTGCAAGACTTGAAGCCATCAGGATCTTTCTTGCATATGCTGCCTACATGGGTTTCAAGGTGTATCAAAAGGATGTGAAAAGGGTATTTTTGAATGGTAAAATCTCAGAAGAAGTATATGTACAACAATCACATGGGTTTGAAAGCAGTGAATTTTCAAACCATGTTTGCAAGCTGGATAAAGCTTTGTATGGTCTAAAAGAAGCTCCCAGAGCATGGTATGAAACTCTGTCTTCATTTCTTATTCAGCACAAGTTCATTAGAGGTACCATTGACAACACTTTTTTTACTTATAAAACTAAGAGTGGTGTCATAATTGTTTAGATATATGTGGATGATATCATCTTTGGGTCAACCAATGATAAGTTAAGTAAACAATTTGCTAAACTAATGACCAAAAAGTATGAATTGAGTATGATGGGTGAATTAACTTATTTTTTGGGTTTTCAAATCAAACAAGATTTTAATGGAATATTTATTTTCCAAGAAAAATATGTTAAAGGTTTACTCTAAAAGTATGATCTAGCTGACAGTGCCTCAGTGAAATGCCTCATGCTTCCCCCAAACAATTTGGGTCCTGATGAATCAAGGGTCTCTGTTAATGAGACCTTATTCAGAGGCATGATTCGGTCACTAATGTATCTAACAGCTAGCAGACCAGATATCCAATTTTCCACATGTCTTTGTGCCAGGTACGAAGCTAACCCCAAGGAATCCTACCTTGTAGCTGTAAAAAGAATTTTCAAGTATCTGAAAGGAACTCTAAATCTAGGCCTCTGGTATCCTAAAGGATCAGGCTTTGATCTCAAAGCATACTCAGACTATGCTGGATGTAACCTAGATAGGACAAGTACATCAGGAAGATGTCAAATACTTGGTGAAAAGTTGGTATGTTGGAGTGCAAAGAATTAAAGCTCTGTGGCTATGTCATCAGCTAAAGCTGAGTATGTTGTAGCTGCTGGATGCGTTGCTCAAGTCCTCGAGATTAAAAGTCAGTTGGCTGACTATGATGTCCTCTATGATAAGGTGCCTATATTTTGTGATAATACAAGTGCCCCCCACTTGAGATGAACAACGTCGAAAGTGGTGATACAGGAGGGTCTTTATAGATCATAACTGATTGGTCTTCCATGAAATCATATAATCTTCGTTCCCATTCCCCTGAACCATGGACTTAAGTAACCAGAAATTTCAACACAGAGAAAAATAAAGACTACAGGGTAGGCTAGGTGGAATGGTGTAACGAAACATATAACATTGGGTGAAAACACATATTGGTTTAACAAGGGTGATCTAGGGGTACCTTGCACCAAATACTAAGTGCAACAGAAGGGTTTTATCATGGGAGGTTGACAAGTCAGTGTAACAAGTCTATAAACGCACACATATAGGCTATTTGAATGATTTCCTAAGTGTTACCTTCTCGAACTATCTATTACTTGCTAATCAATCAAGTCTCAAAATGATGTACATGCCAAGTTCTAAAGTCTACAATACTATCGGCACACTTAATATTTTGGTGGATTTTTGAATAACATGATGGAAACGGAATATTAGGCTTAAATCTCACCAAGTAATAAATAAAGGATAATGTGCATTCGGCAAATATTAATTCTATTTATTTAAGAAAAAATTGTCAAAATTTTAAATTTGGCATAATTTTTAAGAAAAACTAGAAAATCAAAGGCAAAAAATATGTCAAGTATTAATTCTACTCCCATCCCCTACTTGATTTGTACAATGTCCCTATTGTATATTAAGGAAATGAAAATAATAAGAAAAGAGTAGAATTAAGATAAGAAACTCCTTGAGCATTGCTTGAGATCATGAAATTTGGCAGAGATCTTTAGATTATCTTCGTTTTCTCGCAAGCTCTTAATCCCCTGTGGTCATAAAAACAAACCCAAGCATAAAACCGTTCTAGAGAAATGTACAGAGAATACAATCCTAACTCACTTTCGTAGGAATCACGGTTGCATTTAGCATATGCAACAAGCCTTTTAAACCGCTTGGTGGCCCAAGTGGACGAGTTTAGTCTCGCGAGGGCTTCCAAAGAACATACCCACAAAGTCCATTTACGTATACAAGGTTTAGACATGTTTAAAACTTAAATTTTTATAAATTCAGAAGGGGGTTACGGCGTAACCTCGATGGTTACGTCGTAATCAAAGGGTAAAATTTTTTAAGTTTTTAAGTTGTTACGGCGTAACCATAAAATGGATTACGTCGTAACGGTAGTGGTTATGGCATAAACTTTAGATGTTACACCATAACTGCTGTAGATTCAACAAGTTACCACATGGTTAAAAGTCGAGTCAGTCTTGATAATTGCCCCTTAGCTTCTGGATTCTGCAAAACAAAGTAAGAAACATGCAAACCAACTAATATGAAATAGAGATAGATAGGCATGGGGTGCCTCCCATGAAGCGCTTGTTTTTCTTTGAGTCGCAAGCTTGACTCAACCCTTATTTGCAAAGTAATAGGGTGTTCCTCCCCTCACTTGAAATCAAGTCCGATTGAAAATAGCAATGAACACCATGATTGTGTGAATCTGCTACAGGGTAAGGAAATGATAAATTAGAACCATTCGGATAGTGGGTTTTCATTTCCCTTATTGTCATACCGGTTTTGTGTGGTGTTTGGCTCACTTGGTGTAATAATTTCCGAATGAAGGTCTCACAATCATATGTCTTTATATCTAAGAGATTCCTTACATCCTTAACAGGGTTATCATTTTCCGTATCGACAACCCTTGTAATATTAGAAAACCCCTCCTCGAATTTGTTCAATTGCTTGTTAAAAATAGGACTAGTAACCGGTGCTACATAATCGTCATCAGGAGGTGTGATGTGAATTATTTGAGGGGTCAAAGGCTGCATTATGTTATCATTTAGAGGAATATCATAATCTTGTTCCTTATCCCTTACAATTTTCTCCTCATCATAGACAGGTCCTAGTGGTATATAGGGTTGCACTACTGGTTCAAGGTTGGGTAAAGTGTGTATGGTAGGTGTTAGAATTTTCCTAAGCCTTTCTACATCCTTGCCGACATCAATGTCTGCTTCGTCATCCTTAGCTTTCGTATTATGAATTTCCTTAGGATTTCTAACCATGCGAACGGTTTCGCGAGTTCTGTAAGGGCTACCCATTTGTTCCTTTAAATGTCCTAGAAACGGTATAGGTGGTAAGTCACGAGGAACCGGCTCTTTCATGTTTTCCTTACCCATTGTCTTTATTGCTTTGACTTTTTCTCCTGTATTAGTGAGGACTTTATGGGTTAATTGATAAGCTTTTTCCTGTAGGTTATTTGTTCTAGTTTTAAGTGCCTTTAAGTTTGTTTCTGTGTTTTCAAGGATCTTCCTCATCCTTTCATCATCTGCGGTCTATTTTTTAAGTGTCTTTACAAAATTTGATGATGGTTTCTTCCAAGGATTCCATATATCTGCCATGCTTGATTACCTCGTCCTCTTTTTTGAGAGGGTACTCCTTGGTTAGATGTTCCCCCTTAAAACTTTTATAAATGGCATCAATGTTGTCCAGGACATCGTTGATTCTTTCCCTAGTGGTTGTTTCATCATACTAGTCATACGAATGGTCTGCCATGACTTGTATTGATTTTAGAGCTTGTGTTGGTATCATCAGAGGAATGAACCCGTTAGAGTCGAGAATTTTGCGGGTGGAGATGTCTAATCCAGTGTAGAAGATATGAACCTTCTATTAACAGTTCAGATCGTGCAGCGGACATTGGTAAATAAGATCAATGTATCTTTCCCAAGCATGATACAATGTCTCGCCCCTCTCTTGCTTGAAATTGTGAATTGCTTCTAATTTCTTGGCAGTTATGAAAGGGTGACAATATCTCTAAATAAATTCTTTTTTAAAGAGATCCCATATAGTGATTGACCCTGCTGGAAGCCTATCTTTCCATCTCAATGCTCGTCCCTTGAGTGTAATTGGAAAAAACCTAAGCATAATGGCATCGTGAGTAACGCCAGGGAAGTGGAAGAGATCCACAATCTCTAATACCCTACGTACATGTTCGTAAGCATCATCATCATCGGTGCTTGCAAAAAGTTTGCGTCTTAATATCCTTATAAAGTTTGCATTTATCTCGAATTCAACGTCATCGTCAATCTTGGGGTTTACTATGCATGGTTTAATATCATCTGGAATCAAAACTAGGTATTACCCCATGGTGAGCGCGCTGATATCTACATCATTTTCCATATCTGAAAGTTTACAAGAAATACTAGGAGAATAAAATATATACAAAATTCAAATTATTACTAATTTTTAGCTCCCCGGCAGCGGCGCCAAAAACTTGATGCGTATTTCTTTTAAAGAAATATTTTGTGCAAGTTTTAAATTTATAAAACTCATTTCACCTTACAAGCGCACTAACGGGCAGATAACCCGATCGTGAGTAGTGTAGTTATGGTAAATCCGAGGTCGTCCCAAGAGCTAAATAGTTATTAGTCTTAATTTGAAAGTGTCACATGTTTGAAAAATAGTTTTGATTGATTTGTATTGAAATAAATAAATAACAATAAAGTAAATACATGAAAGTAAAAGCTTTGAAGATATCAAGAGAGAAAACATGCTGGCCTAGTTACTTCATTACTATTGCCATGACAAAGAATTCATGTGCAATGTTAAACTATGGTTTCATTGGTGGTTTCAAAGGTCGATAGACTTGAATATGCATATACAGTCTATCCTATACTACCTGCGATTCTGAATCAGTCCTAAATCATCTGGGAGGTAGGTTATCCAGGTTGCAGTGATTAGTCCAACTATTCTCAAAACATATCTAATAACCTATTAAGATTATTAACCCATTAAAAGAGTTTATGTGCTTTTTAAGTATCGAATGATAAGTGCGATGACTGGTCGATTCTTACACCAGGTAAAGAGTTAGTGATTCTCCCTAGTACCCATTGGATCCCACCATGACAAGATAGTCTATTAATGGGGGCAAGCTAGGTCCAAACCACCCGTACTACCAAAGCCTAGGGTTACATAATAGTCAAGGAATATCTAGTGAAATCATAATTTAACAGGAAACAATCATAACAATAGTAAATTCATAACTAGGCCAGCACTTAGAGTGCTTAGCCGCTCATGGCAAAGGTAACACAATAAGAGATAGAGGAAATCATATATTGAAAACTCATAATTCTTACAAGATTCACTTTTGAACGATTAAATACAAAAAGTAAGATAGATGTGATCTCCCTTGGACTTCAGCTGGTGTTCTTCGAAGGTATGATGCCTTTAGTTGCCTCTCCAATTGGCTATGGAAGAAGTGATGTCGAATTAGCTTGAATGAGGACTTTATTTAAAGTAGTCGAACATGTTACGGTGCAACCAATAATGGTGTTAAACCGTAACTATCTTACACGGCATTCCATATTTAAGCAGCTGTTACGGCGTAACCAGATATGGTGTTACGCCGTAACCATCATATCACTTCCATATGTACGTGATATTCATTCCTAATTTGTAGATCTTTATGGTTATGGCATAACCGGATAAGGTGTTACATTGTAATAATACTTTATCAAGATTTCCTTCCAAATATAGGGTTACAGCGTAACTAGATATGTCGTTATGCCATAACAAGCTTCCATGATCTTCGTACTTGCTTAATTTATGTTACGGTGTAACCATTTTTAGCGTTACGTCGTAACATCCTTAAGAATTTACACTTTTAGTCCTTTTTCCCTTGTTTCTTGCCACTTTCCTGCATTTCACCTGAAAACTACAAATTAACAGAAAATGTCTCATTTTCAAGTGTTAGTGAAACATTTGCAGGTGTTTTAGGGGGTATTTTACCACTAAAAAGTATTAAATACTTGATGTTATCAAAGGTTTCTGGGGTGAAGCTATGTTAACAACTTGTTATTTATTAAATAGGGTTCCTAACAAAAGGAACATGATTACCCCTTACGAACTCTGAACTAAAAGGAAACCAAACCTGAACTACCTTAAGATTTTGGGTTGTAGGGCAGTTGTAAGACTCACTGATCTAAAGCTAAAAACTTTGGGTAAAAGAGGCAATGAATGCATCTTTGTTGGATATGCTGAGCATTCTAAGGCTTTTATGTTCTATGTCATTGAACCTAATGAATTAGTTTCAATTAACTCAATAATTGAATCAAGGGATGCTATCTTTGATGAGAATAGATTCTCTTCAGTACCTAGATCATGCCTCGAGATTTCTAATGGAACTGAAGACATTAGTGGTTCAGTGGTCCTTGAAGAGGTCACTAAAGAGGTTGTTTAGCAACCTAAACCTGAGCTTAGAAAAAGCAAAAGGAATAGGACTCCAAAGAACATTGGACCTGAATTTCAATTATACTTAATTGAAGGAACAAGGGATAAGGTCTCTGACCAACACTCCCATTGCTTTAATGTTGAGGATGACCCCAATACATTTGATAAAGCAATGAAGTCCCAAGATGTTTCTTTCTGAAAAGAAGCAATTAATGATGAAATGGATTCCATCATAGGCAACTACACTTAGGTGTTGGCTGATCTATCTCCAGGTTGCAAACCTCTTGGTTGTAAATGGATCTTCAAAAGAAAACTAAAGGTAGATGGAACTATTGAAAAATTTAAGGCAAAACTGGTCATTCAGGGCTTTAGATAAAAGTCAATGATAGACTACTTTGATACTTATGCTCTAGTGGTACGTATCAGTACCATACGACTGCTAATTGCTTTGGCATTAATTTACAATCTGATTATTTATTAGATGGATGTGAAGACAACATTCTTGAACGGTGAATTAGATGAGGAAGTTATATGAGCCAACCTTAGGGCTTCATCATGCCTGGCAATGAAAACAAGGTATGTAAACTGATTAAGTCTCTATATGGACTGAAGCAGACACCTAAGCAATGGCATCAAAAGTTTGATGAAGTGGTTTTGTCTAATGGTTATTTACTTAATCAAGCTGACAAATGTGTATATAGAAAATTTGATAAATTTGATAAAGGAGTCATCATTTGTCTATATGTTGATGATATGCTAATCTTTGGCAGTGACCAAGTTCAGGTTGACATGAAAAAGAAATTCTTATCATCAAGGTTCTCCATGAAGGACATGGGGGAGGCTGATGTTATCCTGGGTATAAGGATTAAACATGAAAGTAACAAAATAGCAATTTCTCAGTCTTACTATATTGAGAAGGTACTGAAGAAATTCAATTACTTTGATTGTACTTCAGTGAGTACTCCTATGGATACAAGTGAGAAGATAATGCCCAATAATGGTCAGGTTGTATCTCAACTTGAGTATTCTTGGGTGACTGGTTGCCTGATGTATGCCATGACTTGTACAAGGCCTGATATTGCTTTTGCAGTGGGTAAACTGAGTAGGTATACTAGTAATCTTGGTACTAGTATTTAAAGAAATCTATGGATTATAGTTTGATATATACTGGCTATCCTTCAATCCTAGAAGGATATACTAATGCGAGCTAGATCATCAATACTGAAGATAATTCATCTACCACTAGTTGGGTATCCCTGCTTTATGGAGGTGCAATTTATTGGGCGTCCAAGAAGCAAACTTGCGTCACCAATTCAATAATGGAATTTGAATTTCTGGCGTTAGCAACTGCTGGTAAGGAAGCTAAATGGTTAATGTTGGGAATTTTGAGTTACTACTGCTGGTTCAAGATTGATACTGCTACTGAAGATTGAAGAATATAAACTAAGTCGTTACTACTGCTAGTTGTAATAGTTAGTACTGTTAGTTATAGTTAGTACTGCCAGTACAAAATGATAGATCGTTAGTACTGCTAGTTAGTTTATTAGTACTGTTAGTATTATATAGTTAGTACTACTTATGTGATATGCATGAGATATATTAGGAATAGATATGCACGATCATTTAACGCGTTTTGTAAAGCCCATTAGGGTTTTCCTTAGTGTATAAAAGGAACCCTACGGCATAGTTAGTTATATCAATCTTTCATAGAAAACACATATCTCACAGTTAGTTATTCTGTAACCTTGGCAGAATATTTGCAATCAATATATTCAAGTTTATTATTCATTGTTCTTCTTAGTATTGCAAGTTAGATTCCGCATAATGTAACATTCCGTATTTAAGGTCACTATTTACTCCGAGCTTTATTTCTAATTTCATTTTTAAGCAAGTTATTAATTTTACGTTTACCCGATTTAGTAAGAATTTTCCGTTCTTAGCTTTGCGTGAGCCGTATTTAGAAATCTATTCCGTCTTCGCATCTTAAGTGATTTAATAATCTCATTATATTCCTCGACGATTATAATTTTCTTCATTTTTATTTTCCGTTGTGTTTCGCGTTTACGTAAATTCTTGCTAAAACTCGCGTTTCTACCCTTAAAACATTACCTTTTCTTAATTAAACTTACAATATACTTTAATTAAACTTTTATAAACTAAAATATATATATATATATATATATATATATATATATATATATATATATATATATATATAATTACACAACCCAAGGCCTATGGCCGGTTCTACAAACCCACACACCACCCTTTTCTCTTTTCTATAACCTCATTATTCATCTCTATTTTCCATACATGCAAACCCCTTCATTTCTCAAGATTTTCAAAAACCTCTCCACCCTTCTCCTTCTCTAGCTGCTGCCGAACACCATAGCACTACCACCACCATCCTCACAAAATTTTCCTACTCCTTTTATCCATTATAACACCATCCTAAAGCCTCTTGCAAAGTTTGGTGCAATTTCATGAAGATTTGAAGAAGTTAGGGCTTGTTTTCTTAGGTTTTCTTGAGGGTTTTGATTGGGATTTTGTTGGAAGAGTATTACCATTGTTAGAGAAAGGTTAGAAGCTTGTTAATCTTGTGGTTATTGGTTTGAATCAGCCCACACAAGAAAAGAGGGTGTTCTTGTTGATTCACTAGCCTTAATCTTCATTTTTGTTAGCCCTAATCTTTCTTTTATTTGTTCTACCTTTTTATTTCTTGTTTTCTTTAATTTTAATCCATGAAAATGGATGTTTAAGTTTTGAATATATATATGTGATGATGTTCTTGAGGGTGTTTTCATTTAGTTATGGCATTTTGTTAGGTCTTGGATGATTAAAATGAAGTTTATAAAGGTTTTAAGTTGAAATATTAGGACTGTTTTGAAAACAGTAGCAAAACGTGTGATTATCTAAACATATTTGGCCTGGAGACTATGAGTAAATTACATGACTAGAAAGATACACGTCTTAGCATCGTAGGATAGTTGGATGCTCGACCAACTCCTTAGGATGAGTGAGTTATGGCCAAAACAAGAAAATAGGTCAAATCTAGACATATGATTAGAATACGAGTTAAACTCCAAATTTGTGCTATAAAATAATAGATCTTAAAGGTTGGGTCAGTAGTAGACATCACAAGGAAATCATAGCCTTTGACCTCACCTTCATTGCTATCATGGTTTGGGATTTATGGCTAATTTAGTAAAGGGTAAATTTTTTTCTAACTTTCTGTTTTAGACAACCAGGGGTAAAATGGTCTTTTCATATAGTTACGAAACTTTGTAAATTATGAGACTTAAATTTCTGGAAACTAGACACAAATAGCTTTCCAGGGGTAAAAGCCTCATCTATAGAACATTTATGAGCTAGGAGATATGAGTCCATGAAGTCAAGTTAAATTCATAAACCTAGTTTTTACGTCTAGACAAAACTTTAAAAACGTATAGTACATCGTAATAAAATAAAAGTTAGAAGCCGAAACTTGGTAGATGTTCATTTTACTATAAGACCAGGTCACATATCAATTTGGGGTTAAAAAGGACTTGGGTAAGTTCTAGTGAAATGCCATACTTATCTTGGAAACACGTCTCATGATCACATGTTTAATTTTCTACGTATTGTTACTTTCTACGTACTAAATCGCGTCATGTCTTTTAGGAGGTGCTTAGGAGTACTTTCCGCTCGCTCAAGACTCATAATACTTCTGATTTACTTGTTCTTACGGTGAGTTCATAGCCTCGCCTTTCAACTTTTAAACTGTATTTATAAAACCCCGCGAGGGAGATACATGCTTGTTTTATAAACTGAACACAAGAAACTTTATGGTATGCTGGACCCGAATATGAGATTAATTGTATAAGTAGCTATTGCCAAAAGACCTCGCATCATGAACTGTTAATTGCCTATAATGGGTAAGCGCTAGTACAAGTAAATAGATCTATTGGGTTTGACAGCCCTGTCCGGGGGTCTGAATCGAATCCTTTCGAGCACCCAGTCAACGGACAATTTGTATTTAGAATTTAGGTATATGACAATAATACCTAGTTATAGGGCAACAAGAATTACATATAAGATATGAGTTAACGTCAAGGCTTCGGTGTCATGAGCTTATTGCAATAGAAACTTGATAAATGGCTTGTCCGTACAACAAGTCACACGATGAACAAAACTTGTGTTCTCTTTTATCTCTTACAAACTCTATGGATTCACTCAACATTTTTGTTGACTTTTTAAGCATGTTTTATCTCAGGTAACCAAGGGTGAAGGATGCCGAGTACGAGGAGTTTGCGCTAAAAGTTTTTAAGAACTTGTATTTTGTTCCATTTTATCAAACTAATCATCCATGTTTTGGAAAAACTTATGTTGTGAAACTGGTAACGATCCTGTGGGACGTATGTTTAATTACTCTGAAACTTCTTTAAATGGAACAATGTTTTTAAATGCCTCTTTTCGAGTCGTTTTCTATATCCGTGTGCAATTGTACTATGAATTAACACCCAATGTTGTATATTCCGCTGCGTGAAATTTGGGGGTGTTAAACATAACTTGTAGTATTTACAATCATAGTTTCTCTTATAGTTAGTTTGAATTTATCCAGGTTAACTAAGCTTTAACAAGCTAAGAAGATATGTTTATTTGCGACTTCACAAGTGGTATTAGAGCTTGTAGAGAAACTCTGAATAAGAAGAACTTTATCAGATCTAGATCTGTTCTTAAAATACACAATGTCTGGTGAAGAACCTGCAACACAAATAGCACCAGTAGAATCTCCTCAAATGGTGTCTACTGTAAAACTTCCTATCCTCAAGAAGGGTGAATATACCCTTTGGAGCATGAGGATGGAGCAGTACCTCACTAATACAGATTATAGTTTGTGGCAAGTGATCTTGAATGGTGATGGTCTTATACAAGTAACAACTAATGAAAATAGTGTTGAAACTAAAGTACATCCAAAGACTGCTCAAGCACTATTACAAAGACAAAGAGAAAGAAAATCTAAAAGCATTTTGCTTTTGGCTATTCCTGATGAGTATTAAATGAGGTTCCATAGAATAAAGGATGCAAAGTCTTTGTGGGCTGCTATCAAGAGTAGATTTGGTGGCAATGTTGAATCTAAGAAGATGCAGAAGACTGTTTTGAAGCAACAATTTGAAAACTTTTCTATATCTGACACAGATGGCTTAGATAAAGCATATGCTAGGTTTCAAAAACTTATCAGCCTTCTAGAAGTTCATGGTGCATCTGTTCCTAATGAAGATGCAAATCAAAAAATTTTAAGAGCTCTACCTTCATCATGGAACAATGTAGCCTTGATTATGAGGAACAAAGATGGTATAGATGATTTGGATATTGATGATATATACAATAACCTAAAAGTGTTTGAAGTTGATATCAAAGGTTCCTCTGGATCATCTTCAAACTCTCAAAATGTGGCCTTTCTCTTTGTAGAAGACACTAGCAGCAGTAATAAAGTTAATACTGCTAATGGTGTTTCTACTGCATCAAGCTATAATTCTCAAGGACAAGCCTCTTCATCATCATATACTGATGATCTAATGTTCTCATTCTTTGCTAATCAGTCAAATAGTCTAAAACTGGATGATGAAGACTTAGAGCAGATTGATCATGATGATTTGGAAGAAATAGACCTTAAATGGCAGGTGGTCATGCTCTTTATGAGGGTTAAGCGATTTTATAAGAAGACTGGAAGAAAGTTAATCTTCAATGGCAAAGAACCTGTAGGTTTTGATAAAACTAAGGTTGAATGCTTTAACTGTCATAGAAGGGGCCATTTTACAAGGGACTGTAGAGCACCAAGAAATCAAGGGAACAGGAATGGAGATGCAGGGTATAGGAGCAGGGACAACACCAAAAGGACAGTACCAGTGGAGACCTCTGATGCATTGGTTGTTCAGGACAATGCTTTGATTGTCCAAGATGGACTGGGATATGACTAGAGTTATATAGCTCAAGATGAACCAACTGAGTTTGCTCTCATGGCCTACACTTCAAACTCCTCAGGGTCTGACACAGAGGTACAATCTTGTTCTAAAAACTATGTAAAAACATATGAAAAACTTCAAAAACAGTTTGACAAACAACGACAAAATCTTAGTAAGGCTAATCTATAAATTATAGCTTATCAGTTAGGCCTAGAATCTGTAGAGGCACAATTAGTTGTTCATCAAAAAAATGAAGCTGTCTATGAAGAAAAGATTGCAGTCTTAGAATTTGAAGTAAAAGACAAAAGTAATGCTATCACTAGACTTAAAAATCAGTTAGATGAAACCTTAAGAGAAAAAGATGATTTAAAAGCTAAACTAGAACAGTTTGAAACATCTTCTAAAAACTTAAATAAACTGATTAATAGTCAATTAAGTTCTAAAGATAAAACTGGTCTAGGATATGGAGATCAATTGAATGAAAATGATTCAAGTGGTAGTGAATTATTTAATAGTGTCTTTGATAGTCGTTCAAGTGATAGAGATGACAATCAAACAAATGATAGGTTCAAAAAGGATAATGGATATCATGTTGTTCCTCCTCCTTTAACTAGGAACTACATGCCTCCACTAGCTGACCTATCTTTTGCAGGATTGGATGATTCTGTTTATAGGCCTACAACAAATAAGACTAGTGCTAGTGTGTCTCAAGTTGAAACAAGTACCTCTCAAACTAGCAATACTAGTGTAGAAATGCCTAGAGTTGAATCTGTTAGGCCTAGTGGAGTTATCATTGAAGATTGGGTTAGTGATGATGAGGACATTTTTCAATCTAATGATTTGCAAGCAACAGACAAACCTAGTCTTAAAAGGATTGAGTTTACTAATGCTAGGAATGAATCTGTTAAACCAAAACAAGCTGAAAACCTTGGATAACCACTCAAAATCCTAAGGTAGATAGAAGAGAATAGAATGGACAAATGACTCAAAAACTAGGATTAGGATTTGGGTTTACAAAGAAAGCCTGTTTTGTTTGTGGCAGTTACAACCATCTAATAAAAGACTGTGATTTTCATGAAAAGAGAATGGCTAAAAAATCTAGTTTGAAAAATATAGGAAAGAATTCTGGTCAAAGGGAAATTAGGCCAGTTTAGAACGGTGCTCAGAGAATAAATCATCAAAATAAATTTGTTCCATCTGCAGTCTTGACAAGGTTTGGAAGAGCACTAGTTAGTGCTGCCAAGCAAAGCTTTCTAAGAGCAACAACATCAACTAGTACAGTCAGACCAGTTAATACTGCTACCCATACAAATAGAGTGAATGTTTCAAAATTAAGAACAAATGCTTTTTATAAGTCTCATTCACCTATTAGAAGGCCTTTTTATAAATCAACATCACCAAATACCAGGATTTCAAATGAAAAAGTTAATACTGTGAGAGTAAATGGTGTTAATACTGCTGTGCAAACAGCAGTTAGTGCTGTTAAGAGAACTGGGGTTACTGCTGTTAAGGCCTCAGCAGGTTATGTTTGGAGACCTAAAATGACTGATTTAAACAATGTCTCCAAAGACAATAGTGGATCATGGGTCTCAAAAAGAGTAAATTATATAGATCCACAAGGCAGACTCAAGTCAATAGTGGCTTGGGTCCCCAAGAGACACTGACTCTCTTACTTTTATGCAGAGAAATCCACAACAAGCTTTGAAGAACAAAGGAATATTTGACAGCGGATGTTCCAGGCATATGACAGGGAACAAGGACTTCCTTACTAATTATTAAGAACTTGATGGAGGTTTTGTTGCTTTTGGTGGAAGTGCTAGAGGTGGTAAGATAACAGGAAAAGGAAAGATAAGAACAAATAAGTTAGACTTTGAAGATGTGTTTTTTGTCAAAGAACTAAAGTTTAATCTTTTCTCTGTCTCACAAATGTGTGACAAGAAAAACAGTGTTCTTTTCACTAAAACTGAATGTCTTGTTTTGTCTCCTGATTTTAAGCTACTTGATGAAAGCCAAGTACTGCTTAGAGTTCCCAGGCAAAGCAATATGTACAGCTTTGATTTAAAGAATGTTGTTCCTTCTGGAGATTTAACTTGTTTGTTTGCGAAAGCTACAATTAATGAGCCTAAATTATAGCATAGGAGGCTGGGTCATGTGAATTTTAAAACAATGAATAAACTTGTGAAGGGAAACCTTGTAAGAGGTCTTCCTTCAAAGATTTTTGAAAATGACCATACTTGTGTTGCTTGTCAGAAGGGAAAGCAACACAAAGCCTCCTGTAAGGCCAAACTTGTGAGCTCTATCAGCCAACCCTTACAGATGTTGCATATGGACTTATTTGGTCCAACATCTGTTAGGAGTATCAACCATAAAACATATTGCCTTGTAGTGACTGATGACTTTAGCAGGTTTAGTTGGGTTTTCTTCTTAGCCTCTAAGAATGAGACTAGTGGGATTCTTAAGAGATTTTTAACAGAAATAGAAAACTAATTAAACCATAAGGTTAAAGTAATCAGGTGTGATAATGGGACAAAATTCAAAAACAGGGAAATGAATGAATTCTGTAGATTAAAAGGGATAAAAAGGGAATTTAGTGTTGCCAAAACTCTACAACAAAATGGAGTTGCTGAGAGAAAGAACAGGACTCTGATTGGGGTAGCTAGGACTATGCTAGCAGACTCACTTCTACCTACTGTATTTTGGGCTGAAGCAGTTAATACTACTTGTTATGTTCTAAATAGGGTTTTAGTGACCAAGCCTCATAACAAGACACCCTATGAACTTATAATTGGCAGACCACCAAGCATAAGTTTCATGAGACCTTTTGGATGTCCTGTTACTATCCTAAATACCCTAGACCCTTTAGGCAAATTTGATGGGAAGGCTGAAGAAGGGTTTTTAGTGGGGTACTCTGTAAATAGCAAAGCTTTCAGGGTATTTAATTCTCAAACCAGAAAAGTTGAAGAGAATCTGCATGTAAACTTTCTTGAAAATAAACCAAATGTTGCAGGACAAGGACCTAACTGGCTTTTTGATATTGATTCCTTAACAAATTCTATGAACTATCAACCAGTTACTGCAGGGAATCAAACTAACAAAAATGCAGGTCCACAAGAAGCTAATGGTGATACAGGTTTGAAGAAAAGTGTTGATGCTAGACAATCTGAAGAAAAGAATGTGTCTACTCAACAATATATTGTGTTCCCATTATGGTCTTCTATCTCTTCAAGCTACAAGAGCTCAGATGAAACTTATAAAAATGATATTGCTGATGATGTTGCTGATGAAACTCATGTACAAAAACCAGCAAGTGAGAATAAACAAGCCTTGAAGAATGTTCTTGATAATATGATGGATCAAGAGAAGGAGGCTTCAGAGAAACAGATGCTGTTAGAAAAGAGTTTGAAGAACAATGCAACAGGGAGCTTCTTCAAGGGAAGGCTACTAAAGCCAACGGTCCTAATAGTTTTAATACTGTTAGCACACCAGTTAATGTTGCTAGTGCACCAAGAACTTCTAATGATGCTGGACCATCATTTGTTCCTCTTGGTGGATCCTTTCCTCTTAATGTCAATGATCTTCCAAATGATCCTCTCATGCCTGATTTGGAGGATATTGCTGAAGTTTAAAATACTAGCATTTTTGGCAGTGCTTTTGATGATGAAGATTTGGACACTTACAATTCTCCTTTTGTTGATTAAGTTATGGGTGCAGAGGCTGATTTCAACAACATGGAACCTTTAACTGTTGTCAGTCCTATTCCTACAACTAGAATACACTCTATTTATCCTAAAGATCAAACAACTAGCGATCTAAAGCCAGCAGTACAAATAAGGGGCATGTCAAAGAAGAGTTCTAGAGAACATGTTATGATTAGCTACATCTAAAAACAAAAAAGGACAAATCATAAAGATTTCCAGAACTGCTTATTTGTATGTTTTCTCTCTCAGCAAGAACCCACAAAGATAACTCAAGCCTTTGATGATGAAAGTTAGGTTGAAGCAATGCAAGAAGAGCTGCTTCAGTTCAAGATTCAAAAGGTTTGGACCCTAGTTGACATACCTTATGGCAAGAAAGCTATTGGCACAAAGTGGGTGTATAGAAATAAGAAAGATGAAAGAGGAATAGTAGTTAGAAATAAAGCTAGGCTGGTTGTACAAGGATACAAACAAGAAGATGGTATAGATTATGATGAGGTTTTTGCTCCTGTTGCCAGGATTGAAGCAATCAGGTTTTTTTTGGCTTATGCATCATTCATGAATTTTGTTGTGTATCAGATGGATGTTAAAAGTGCCTTTCTCTATGGTACTATTAAAGAGGAGGTATATGTTAGCCAACCTCTAGGTTTTGTGGATCCAGAATTTCTAGACAAAGTTTACAAAGTGGAGAAAGCCTTATATGGTCTACACCAAGCTCCTACAGCTTGGTATGAGACTCTCTCTACTTATCTGCTAGACAATGGATTCTACAGAGGTCAAATTGACAAGACTTTGTTCATAAAAAGAGTCAAGGATGATATTCTACTGGTACAAGTATATGTAGATGACACCATCTTTGGTTCCACTAAAAAGTCTTTGTGTATAGATTTTGAGCAAATAATGCACAAAAGGTTCTAGATGAGTTCAATGGGAGAACTCACTTTCTTCTTGGGTTTACAAGTCAAGCAGAAAGAGGATGGGATCTTCATTAGTAAGGACAAGTATGTTGGTGAAATCTTGAAGAAATTTGGCCTTTCTAGTATAAGGACAGCCAGTACTCCTATGGAAACCAACAAGGCTTTAATCAAAGATTAAGATGGTAAGGATGTTGATGTCCATTTATGCAGGTCAATGATTGGGTCATTGATGTACCTTACATCCTCCAGACCAGATATTATGTTCTCAGTTTGTGCATGCTCAATATTTCAAGTTCAACCAAAAGTTTCCCACTTAAATGCAGTAAAAAGGATCTTTAGATACCTAAAGGGTCGACCCAATTTAGGCCTTTGGTATCCTAAGGACTCTCCTTTTATATTGGAAGCTTTTTCAGACATTGACTATGCAGGTTCCAGTTTGGACAAGAAATCCACAACAAGAGGTTGTCAATTTCTTGGTTCAAGGTTAATCTCTTGGCAATGTAAGAAGCAGACTGTCGTGGCTAATTCAACTACTGAAGCTGAATATATTACTGCTTCTCACTGTTGTGGTCAAGTGCTTTGGATCCAAAATCAGATGTTAGATTATGGATATAATTTTATGCAGACAAAGATCCATGTTGATAATGAGAGTGCCATTTGTGTTGTCAAGAATCCTGTCTACCATTCTAAAACAAAGCATATAGAGATTCGGCATTATTTCATTAGAGACTCCTATGAGAAGAGATTGATAGAGATGGTCAAGATACACACTGATAATAATGTAGCTGATTTGCTCACTAAAGCTTTTGATGTGAGTAGATTTAATTTTCTGGTGGCAAGCATTTGTATGCTTAATCTATAGCTGCATGATCTTAGGGGAGGTTAATGGTGTATAAATGCAGCGGATTATGCACAAGTATCATTTGGATTGAAGTTGGAAGGTAAACATGATGATCAGTTACTTAATACTGCTGGGCTTAGCTTTCTCTATTTGAAGAAACTTTGTACTGCTGGTACAAAAAGTTTATACTGCTAGGCTTAGTTAGTACTGCTTAGTTGTCATGGGTGGATTGATGCGTGACATGGTTTGGAGATGCTCTTTAGAAGAATTTGAAGCTTAATCTGATATCTCAAGATTTACAACTGGTATGTTGTTTTGGTTAACATTTCTTAACTTTTATTCATGGGCTATGCATAGATATGGATCCTCATGAATTCTTACTTATCTATCTAGTTATTTCTAGTGTGCTTGTGCCGAATAGAGGCGTGTTATTGCATAGTTATTGGAGAACAAGTTCATACTGTTAAACTAATATTAATACTGACAGGCTAATATTAGTAATGTTTGTTACCGTTGATACTGTTGGTGCATAACCAAGCACCTGAGGGTAAAGGTTCAGCAACACCCCTTGAACCCCAACCCACACCCTGTACCTCATAACCAAACTTTTCATGAACCTCAAACTGAAGCTCACATTGAGCAACTACTCCCATCTCCAACTACATATCAAAGAAAAAGAAAGACTCAAACATGTAGAAAAACCACAAAGGCCACTAAGTTACCTTAGACTAGTGTACCTCAAGACCTTGGAGCAGATGAGGCTATCTATAAGGAGGGGGGTGACAGTGTGGAAAGGGCTATCACTACTGCTGCTAGCTTAGATGCAGCACAGGACAGTAATAACATAATTAGGACCCAGACCACGGCAATGCCTAATGTTGACATTCTTCAGGGAATGGATATAGGTGGCAGTCCCAGGCGCCAAGACACCATGGGGGTGCTTCTGCTCAGACTAGGTCTAAGAGAGTGCTTGAAAAGCCTAATGAACCACCTCTCTCAGAAGGTCACACATCTGGAAGTGGAGAGGGCAGGATGGAACATAAATTTGAATTGACGACTAATGTACCAATCAAACCTTATGATTCACCTCTCACAGGAGGTTACACACCTGGAAGTGATGAGGGTAGACTGAAACTACAGGAATTGATAACTATGTGTACAATATTGTCAAAACAGGTGCTTGACTTAGAGAAAGAGAATGATGTTCAAGCTGTGGAGATCCTCAGACTAAAGAAAAGAGTCAAGAGATTAGAAAGACAAAGGAAGTCAAGCACCTCACAACCAAGAAGGAGGAAATATTGACAGGTTGAATTTTTATATGATGATTTGAATGAAGAGGATGCATCCAAACAGGGGAGAAGAAATGACAAGACAAATCAATGACAAGATAAAGAAATAACAAGACAAATCAATGACAAGATAAAGAAATGACAAGACAAAGCAATGACAGGACAAAGCCAATGTTATGCAATTGCTGAAATGGAATAATTTGCAATTATAAATTGTTGGATTCACACTCTGTTTTTGGATGGTTTACACCTATGGAGATTATATGTGTAGAGATAAAAGTTCCCACTGATCAAGAATTATTTAGAGAGTTGCTTTTGTGTGAACTTGCAGTTTGAGCTGAAGAAGAAAGTTATGGAATTTGAGTTATCCAGTTCGTTCAAATCAATGCTTGAAGAGTAGTTTAGTAAAAATGTTTGAATACATCTCTTAATGACCCGAGAAGCTCTTTTATAACTGAATGAGAAACTTGATGATTGACAAGTAAATATCAAGTTTAGGGGAGGATTGTTGGGAATTTTGAGTTACTACTGCCAGTACTACTTTACTACTGCTGGTTCAAGATTGATACTGCTACTGAAGATTAAAGAATATAAACTAAGTCGTTAGTACTGCTAGTTGTAATAGTTAGTACTGTTAGTTATAGTTAGTACTGCCAGTACAAAATGATAGATCGTTAGTACTGCTAGTTAGTTTATTAGTACTGTTAGTATTATATAGTTAGTACTGCTTATGTGATATGCATGAGATATATTAGGAATAGATATGCATGATCATTTAACGCGTTTTGTAAGCCCATTAGGGTTTTCCTTAGTGTATAAAAGGAACCCTACGGCATAGTTAGATATATCAATCTTTCATAGAAAACACATATCTCATAGTTAGTTATTCTGTAACCTTGGCAGAATATTTGCAATCAATATATTCAAGTTTAGTATTCATTGTTCTTCTTAGTATTGCAAGTTAGATTCCGCATAACTTGTAGTATTTACAATCATAGTTTCTCTTATAGTTAGTTTGGATTTATCCAGGTTAACTAAGCTTTAACAAGCTAAAAAGATCTGTTTATTTGGGACTTCATAGTTAAGAAACCTGATCCTTGAGATTCCATTATGGTCCAAACCTATAACACCTATTTCTATCTGTTATGATAATGCTACTACATTGGTAAAGGCTTATAGTCAAATATACAATGGGAAATCTAGACACTTAGGTGTCAGGCATAGCATGATTCGTGAGCTCATTATGAATGGGGTGGTATCTATTGTGGTTGTTATGGTCTCAACATAACTCTTGGTGATCACTTGACGATGGGACTGGCTTAGTGCACTTGGTTATAATAGTCTGTTGGAAGGGATGAGGTTTTAAAGTCTATTAAGTCGCCTGAATGCTATGATACCAACTGCTCCTGATGAGGAAACTTGGTAAGCTGTGTTGGATGTTGAAATGCTAAACGTTCCGTATTCTGTAGCAACATATTGTTCGTATCATCCAAAGGGATGGGCATTGGAAACTGTTGTGACAAAGGATGATGAAGTCTTTACTTCTTAATGGTTAATTTCTTTGAAAAAGTACTTAGCATGAGCATGAATAAAGAGGAACCACCTATGTAAATATTAAGATTTTACCGCTTCAAGGAGCATGGACTTTGGCTTTTACAACATTTATGAATTAGATATGGACACATGGCTTGTAGAGTGTCATGAGTTTTTAAGTGTTTGAAAACTTGTGTGTATTTTATCTTCAGGTATTCAAATGGGTTGAAGGGTTTAATTCTTAGAACACCATGATTCTTAAATATTTAAACGTGTAATTTACTAAGATGGAAATTTAACCCTCGAGACATTTTCATTTATGCACATGTTTTGTTTAATGTTTGATTTTCATGCAAAGGAATTGTACTAAATTAGGGAGGATTGTTGGAAATTTAGTTCAATTGTGGGTTCAGTTCATACTGGGTAAATAGGACTGGAGGTACGAAGTGTACTCCTATAGGTCACTGTACATCCTGACTCTGATAGTGGTAAAAGGGAATTCAAGTCGCCGATGAAGTTCAGTGAGTTCACTCACTGAATGGTATTCATTAGTATGATGGCTTCAGCTTTTTACTCCTTGAGTAGTAAGCTGAAGGATACCATCAGGGAGTAATCCATCAGGGGATGTTGTCACACCCCCAAACGGGGCCTAGACGGAATACGTGTCCGAGGGCGTGACGTCATAACAATCCGATCACAAAGCAATAAAGAACGACCACTAATCATGGACGTTTGAAAAAGTTTTCTGTTGCATAAATTAAAATAGATTTAAGTTTACAGCCCAATTATAATTAAGCTTAAAAGTAGCGGAAAGCATAACAAAGGTTTTAATAATGACAATGAGTAATTAATAGATAAGTCTTGAAATTGACGAATCAATAGCACATAGACTCCATATAGCATCAAGAATAAATCCAAGCTATGCACTGAGAAGAAAACATGTTTTTAAAACGTCAAATAATGTTGGTGTGAATTATAGTTTAAGTTTAATACAAGAGGGGACCAAAGATTTCAAATCGTATGTGACTACTATAACAAATACAGCATCACATAAAAAGTATTTACTGTTGCACTAAGCTCATGACACTGAAGCTAATTAATCAACAGGGCATGCTACATCCTTTGTCGATAGTATTCATGCCTTAAACCGGTGTCCCTCAAACCTAGACCACCATAATGTACAATCGACCATGACATATATCGTTTGTTCTCGATTTAAGTGGAACCAAAGCTGGATAGCGATAATTGTCCCAATAGTTTTATTTACTCTCTCGCGCTCCCTCAACATTCTGCGGTCGAGAAGAAACTAACCGTTATGAAATTTGGGCCAGATGTAGAGAGTAAGTAAGTTGTAGGTTATATAAGCAACTTAGGCACACATAAAAAGTAAGAAACTCGAGTATAAATAAAGATTTGTGTCCAATTTTAAAGTCAAAACATGGTTTCTCACCCTACTGGTATGTAATAATGCATTTGTTAATCAGTAAAAAAAAGGTGGGGGCTATGAACTTACCCTTAAACAAGGGTAAGCGATAAACCACATCATATGATGACGTTATATGGGGTCTAGCCGCCGGCCTAGAGTACGTATGGTGTATGACTTAGCATTTGTCCATAGAAACAATGTAAGCTCCATTGTTCATCAATTTAAAAGCATCCAGTGTGTTTGCGTTTTGTAATAAACGGATTTTGAAACTTTACCATGTCTTTAGTTTAATTCCGAACTCGCAAGAAAAGTTACTATTTTTAGTACTTTCCTTTTTAGGAAAACCTTGTTTGTTTCAAAACGTTAACAGCGTCCCCTTATTGTCTTAAGTTCCATATTTTACAAAATCGCGTAAACAATTTCTTTAAACCGTTCTTAATCCTTATGTTTAAATCGCCTAAATGTCCAATTTCGTACCATTTTTAATAATCCTACTTTTTATTAAGGTCGGTCAATCTCAATTAACCTTTCATGACATTTCTAGTTTTTCTAACTAATTACCAACGTTCGAGTGTTTAGCTTGCATTTAAAAACACATCCCAAATTCGTCCGATAGTTGCCCGATCCCCTTTTCTATTCCAATCAGCAAGCATTAATTAGAGTGTTTTCTAAAAAATTTCTTAAAAATCTATCTTTCCGATTTGTGGTAAAAATGTCTCTCGTTTTTGACTTTTAGGCTAAGCGGTTGCCAACATTATAGTAAAATCTCATTCCGGACAACTTTCGTGTTTTATACTTAAGCCGATTCGGACCCGAAGGGCTCCGAATCGCCCGTTTTAGCTGCTGATCTGGTCATTAAATTTTCCATTTTCGCCGAAAAATGTTTCGAGTTTCATTTGGCCATAACTTGGCCGTTTTATGTCCGATTTTAAAGTGTGGTATATGAAAAATTATCTATTCGAAATAAGCTCTTCAAAAACTACTTTTACGTCTAATGAAAACATTTTTAAGTCATTCAAAACCCCAAAACAAAGTCGGGACAGCAAGGTTGTTCTACCAAAATACGCCCAAAAATCAACCCAACTCGCATATTAGTGCCTAATCTAGCCCTAATATTTATTTACCAACAACCAACCAACAAAACTAAACCTTAATCCACCCTAATATCTATTGTTGCAACTCTCATCAACTCTCAATCTCGCCAAGAACATAATATAAAACATAAACATAAAGTGGCAAAAATGTTTACTTCCATTTTATAAAAGATGACAAAATATTAACTTATTTCTTTTGTAAAAATTAACACAAACACATGGATCTTTATGAACAAACATAGATCTATAAATAATGGATGAAACCAAACAAAGATTCAAGGAACACTTACAAATCAAGAAGAGCAAGTAGCAAAAACACTAGATCTATACCCACAAACTATAGATCTATAAAAACCCCAAAAAATCTTGAAAACCCTAACTTTATAATTCTTGAAATCTTTGAAAAATAACCAACCAACACTTGGATCTACCTTAGATAACCTTAGAAGTGAACTTAGAATACTTGGATCTTGCTAGAAATCAAAAGTTATGGAAGTGTTTGTGTGTGGGGGTTGTGCCGTGAGCAAGGGAGACAAGGGAGGAAGAAAGAAAATTTTTGAGGCTAGTGAAATGTGTTATAACCTAAGTGTGAGATATTGTTCTTATTTATAGTGGGAGAGTTAGGGTTTTGGAGGGTTAGATGGTGCATAAGTGACCAACACACCAAGAGTGTGTGTGTTATGTGGTTCGGCCGAGATGGTTCAATTTTTCTAGCCAAGGTTCACTCAATATGGATATGGTTCAAAGTTACTAGTCAAATGTGTAAGAATAGTATAAGTATTCATATGCAAGTGTTGTAAGATAAGTATACTCATGAGAGTGACACTCTCATGTGTCATTTTCCAAGTTTACATGCACACATGGGTGAGGCTTTCAAAATAAGATGCCAAATCTTTAATTTAGAGTTCAAGTATACATGTTGTTGTGGTTTAGGCACCACATTTGGCTAGGGAAAAGAGGTGAATGAAATTTTTAGTAGTATGACACGAGAAATATGATAACTTGAGTTTACAGGAAAGGATTTCGAGTTTTCGGGGTTCCGTTTGGTCAAAAACGCGAAAAACGCAATTTAAAGGATAAAACCCTAAAATTAATATCGGAAGTGATTAAAAATCACGAAACACTCAGGAAAGCTAAAATATCTTATATTAAGCCTAAATTAATTTATAATCGATGTCGGAACGCGTCCGATGACGTTTTTCAGTTTTTACGCAGTCTAGTTCCCCGGTAAACTATCAGATTTAAACATAACGCATAAAATTTAAAAGTAGATGACCAGAGTGGGTCGGAATACTAATCGGGAATTTACAAGGCGTGACAATGATATTCAAATGTGTTGAAGTAAATAGGATGACCCATGAGAGGTGGTTGAGGTGGTGGTTGTGGTGAAGGTGGTGAGGAGGTATCAAGAATGTGATTAAGAG